>OY757946.1:19596192-19901192 GCA_963585895.1 Sepioteuthis lessoniana
ATACTAATAGACCAATCTGAGAGTAGGGAGAGCATTTTTATAGACAATAATAAAAGCTATATATACAAGAAAGTATAATTATTGTCAGATTAATCATAATATGAAAGGATTATAGAACATATACACAATTGTTGCAATGATTATCATAGTAAGAAATAACTTGGCAACCTGACTGGTTTGGTTTGTTTGGGTTTTATGGCATATCAACCATTGTAGGTTATTTAATGCTAAATCCTCTTTATACAAATATATTAAATATATATGATTTGATTTGGTTTTATGGCATATCAATCATTGTAGGTTATTTAAAGCCAAATCTTGTTTATAAATATATACTAAATATAGATGATTATTAAACACAATTTGTTGATAGTATCTTTAAATGAAGCCGAGTTCAGTTTATTTTCATAGTTAAATGGTTAAGTATTTTTATCTAACATGAATAATTCTATCTATAATTAATTGCTTGCATACAGTTAAATGCTTTCAAGTATTGCTATGTAAGAGTAACAGTTTAACATCAGTCATTTGTTTGCACACATTTAATTTCAATTTTTATTAACACTACTGATACTATTCAATATTAATCATTTATTTGCAGACAGTGAAGTGGTTACAATTATTGCTATTTAACACTACTTATTATATTCAACACTATTCATTCATTTGCACACAATAAAATGATTCCAAGTATTGCTATGTATCACTAATAATTCAGTTTAGCATAAGTCATCTATTTGCACATAACTCAAATGTCAAACTGGTCTATAGATAGGACCCTATCAGGTGCTACCATTCCAGGCCAGGGTGGACCTGGGAGGAATGGCAATGAAGAGGTACTTCACATTCCCCAAAGCTGCAAGGCTAGAGACTCAACATCAGATGGTCGAGTGTCATATACAGGATACTCATTGGGAGAGGTCTTACCCCTCTGCAGAGACAGTTGGTGTATTCTAGAGCCCCCACCCAACTGGGCTAATTGGTGACCTGGGTTCAAATTCTGAATGAAGCAGTTTGCTTTTCAAAGTGCTAATACTTCGGGAAATGGTATGAATCCAACTATTCTACTCCTTCCTGGCTATAGGTAAATAGCAGGGCAGACTAGGCTTTTTACTCTTGGAATGGCAACTGGTCTACGGAAAGAAAAATTGAATACAAACCAGTTGTACTTGGCTTAAAAATTGATCTTGTACTGCTTGTGGAGGAGGCTTGATAAATACACTACATTATCAATTATAAAAAATGTAAGACAGGGTAATAACTCACGAATCCGAGTTTCACGTCTTCAATCGTCAGTTGAGTTAGTAATTTAAGACGTGAGATTAAGGGTCGTGAGTTATTAACCTGCCTTAAATTTTTAATTACTGATTGGGATATTACTCTAGATTTTTATACACACACACACACACACTAATTCACAGGAGCATCCACACAGGTATTGTTTTCAATTATTTGACTGACCACTTCTACAGTCATCTTCATGTTTTATTTAATTATAAAATCTTTAAAACGTTAAAATTACGTTTTCTTTACATAAAAATTCTATAGCGATTTCAGAGTTTGTTTTTTGTTTAAGATTGACAATTAGTGTGAACAAACGTTTGGTGAGAATGATAGATTGAAGACAATTAAATGTCACCATGCCACAGGTGTCTGCTTATTTTATTCATCTATAAACATAAACCAAATATTTATAGCTTCAAATATGACCAACATTTCTTTTGTTTTAGAGGTGGAGGTAGCTCGCACCAGAAAAAGATAAAAAGCTATTGCCAATAGTCTTATTTAATATTTACAAGAAAAAAAGTACGAAAAATCATTAAATGTAAACTGTAATAATACGAGACTTAATTTGTAAAAAAAAAATCCTACTTAATTCCAAGCACGTGACCAGTTCATTGTTGGCTGTAAAAATTATAGAACTTTTAGTGATTTTTGGGATTATGTCGGTAAAATCGTGGGAACCACTGTCACATGTTTAATTACGAAATTGTGTACGCAAATGTTACCAGCGAATATATATATATATATATGGCATGAAACAAAAAAAAAAAAACAAGAAATCCTGTAGATAGTGTGTACCATAGACCATTATGCTCAGAAAAATCGTCCAACTTCTTTATATAAATAAAAGAAGTTAGGCTATTATATATATATATATATATATATATATATATATATATATATATATATATTGATAAAAGAACACCGATTTGTAAGTCATTCTTGTGCTCGACTTATAGATGGCTAAGCTTTGGTTAAATTATATCACTGTATCATAGTCAGAGAATGTATGTTTTTTTGTTTAATTTTATTTGTTTTTTTAAAAATGAATTTTATTTTTTGTGGAATTTTTTTTCCGAAATTGAACAAAGTTTCAAATTGGGAACGAATGAAGAGGTTCTTAATTTGGGTTTCCCAAATGAACACATGCATATTTGGACCAAGATTTTATATCCATATTAATTTACAATGTAAGTTTCGTGCAAAATTGAACCCTGTCTTTGTGTCCGTACGCAAGTAGTGGATCTGGTTTCATTAAGTCCACTACAAACTTCAAAAGAATTTTGTATAAATTTGGAGAATAAAAAGATTCCATACAAGTAAATGTTTTAAATGTTTTAGAGTAAATGAAAATTTTAAATAAACTGTTTTTTTCTTTTTTTAGAATTCGTCTCTGTTTTCTTCTTATAAAAAACCCAAAATGCTGTTAAAGGTCCTCGAAAAGTCTTGTATAGTATGAGAGAGGTATAGTTATAAGTAAAATAAATAAGATACTCCTATGTATTTATTAAGTTTAAAGAAAAATAGCGATTTCCTTTTTTGTTATGCACTGGCAATTATTGACATATAATATCAAAATTAATTTAAAAAAAATAAAAAAAACATTAAAATATAACGAATTCGTATTTCCTTAATAAAAAAAATGTGACGAATTTTATATATGTTTTAAAATGAAATACCTTTTTAAAAAAATCATAGATTAAATAGATAAAGCTTTCTATCTAATAAATTAGACAGAAAGCTTTATCTATTTCATGAATTTTATTTCTCCGAAGAATTTTAATTTCCTAGAAAAAACTAAAACAGGTTTTCTTTTTAAGCGATCTATAACCAATCAGGAAAAATCTATTTAAAAAAAGATAAAGAGTTGACGTTTTTACGGAAATCCCTAAGATGATTAGGGTTTTATTTATTTTACTATTGACTTAATTTTTAGAGTTAAAAATTATCACAAATCCCTTTAAAAAGCAAAAGAAGAAGGGTACAGATACCGAATATGAAATGAACATTTTTCTTGAAATAAATTTGATTTAATCAGATTTAATTAATTAGATTTAAGTAGTAAATGCTGAATTTAAAATAAATAAACGTTACTTAAAGTGGTATGTCGTTTATTGTCAAAAGAGGTAGAAATTAAAATAATGGTCATGTAACGGCTGGAAAGATAAAGAGGGGATATAAAATAAATTAATGATCTAACAAGGTTTTGCATTAAAGTAAATACATAACTGTTGATATTCATAAGTAAGAAAAAAAAATGTCATATACACTTTCTAAAACAAAATAACAAATAAGTATACCGGAGGAAAATAATGTTAAGTTTCACTTTACTTTGGCAGCATTGGTTTAACATTTCAATCCAAAACACTGCCAAGAATCAATTTCCAGATTGTCTTAACAGGTTGTATTGTCAAGAAGGGATAAAGACTGAGAATTCTGGACCAAAATAAGCAATTAATGTCTATTTGTTTCTTACCGGATTCAGCTAAAATCCTTTCCCTAGTCGGCAAATCTGACGTGTCTGAACCAATATCTGCCATACTGTTTCATTCAAGTTCCGGTGTTCTGACTTCCGGAATGAGTGACGTTTTTTTTTAAAACTATTTCTTAACTGAAGGCCAGAACGATCTAAAATAAATACATTAAATTCTGTTTAGCTATATTTATACAGGACACATAATAGATACAAAATCAATCTTTTTATCATAATGCTATTCATTAAAAACAAATCTGTTTTAGTATTTATTGTTTAGAACATACGTGTATCTTTTTAGTCAATGAAATGATTTTTATCACGTTCTTAATTTTTTTCCTCTTTTACTAACATTAATAGAAAAGTGATAGTATTTTTTCATACTATTAATATAGAAATACTACTAAAAGTTTTAGATTTTAAGTTAAAGCGTTTTGTAATATTTTTAAACAACAGAATAGTTTTGACTTAACAGTAACTAGTCAGTATTATGATATACCATGGTTGTTTTAATGCTTATAAATTTAAACTAACGTGCAAATGACTATTTACGCTCCCTCAACTTAAAATGTTTTCGTATTTCGATAAGTGACTTATTCTTTGTTGTTTAATAGGAAAAGAGTTATTTGAAAATTTTTAAAAAAGGCGTAAAATCCCCCAAAGAAAAGTTTTTTTTACCTCAATGAAAAACCAACATGACAAGCCCACACTTAACTTATAAACAATCCCTTGGAAAATAATACATGGAATTTTAATTTTTCTTATTATTTGTAATTCATATATTAATTGTTTCACTAAGGAGGGATTTATATATTATGTAAGTAAATTAGCCAACTGTAGTCGTGAGCGACCCGGAGGCTCAGTTTTGAATAGCTACTACACAGAGACATCAAGTACCACTTTTTGAGTCTTTGGTATGACGATCTAGGATTGAACCCCGGTCTCACCAATGGGCCGGCATTATATAAATTTATTTATTATATATAATGTATAATGATGATATATATAATAGTATTGATATATATTATACAATATAAATGATATAATACACGTTGAAAATAGAATATATATATATATATATATATATATATATATATATATATATATATATATATATATATATATATATATATATATTGCACGTAGTCTACCTTTTCCTCATTATCTGCCAACTATTTACTATCTACACTCCCTATATATTTTTTTTTCAGTATGTTATAGATACTCATTTAGGGAACAAAAATTAGTCAAAATGATTTTTTAATTAATCAACTGTCTTTTTATTCAATTTTATAAAATCTCTTTAAAATATCATTTGAATGCAAAAAAAAAAATAATAATAATTTCTTGATTGAATGTGTCCAACCCTAAGTAATAGCAAAAATAGAATTATAATGCTGCTACCTATTACATTTTTCTCATGTTCAATATAAACAAAAATAAATATTCTTGAACAATTTGTTGTATCAAGGTTTTGAATCAAACCGAAAAAATTAGGATCCTACTCCTTATTTTCAAAGTATTTTTAACATTCTTTAAACTTTTGAATATTTAATGGGAAGAGGCGTTATGGATAATGATGAGGTGATGATGATTGTAAAAGAAAATGAATGAAGGATAAATTATTTTCTTTTCCTGAAAACTGTATTCGTTTCGTGTCACTAAAGTAATTACAGAAATTAAAGATAAAGACCTAAGTAGAATTTTTGGTTTGTTTACGGAACTTTATAATTGCATCAAAAATTTCATTTATAAAATGAAATAATCAATATTTAAAATGTCCCCCCTACAAAGAAAAGCATTTATTTATCTTATTCTTAAAAATTAAAATGAAGCATTTTCTTTTTGCTTTGTCTTTTATTAATCTAAACGAACGATGATTCTTGACCTTTATTCTTACACCTCTAAATTCTTTTTGGACGTTTATTTTATTTGAATCATCTATTTTATTTATTTACCTTTTCTTTTTAGCCATCTTCAGTTTCGAAAAAAAAGTTTTTTTAATGTTTTAATAATTTGGTCTTCATTTTAAACTTATTTGTGGGAAAATAAATATACAAAAGTGATCCTTCATCTCCAAGAAAAAAAGGCGGGGAATCGATTAAGAATGTAAGCTAAGTGCGATCATTAAATGTTAACCCAGGTTAAAAGTGTGATAAGGGTAACCTGAAGCTGGACATTTTTTCCGATGCAGATATCAATGGGGAGTGAGAAAATAGAAATTTAATTAAAAAATCATTTCCAAAAAATTTTCTCGTTTCCCAATGATCTCGACATCGGAAAAAAAGTCTAAAAATGTTGGACTTCGAGTTACCCTACCGTACAATGTGTGACAAAAGTTTTTTTTTTTTTTTTTAATGTGAACGAACGGGAAAAGAAATACTGTTTAAATCTCTTCGCTTAAAAAAACCTTTACCACGTTCGACTGTAAACTGATGTAGGCTAGAGAACATACCGACCTAAATGCAGTGATTGAAACTATTAAGTTAAATGCACAAATCTAAATAATAAAATCCAAATAGCACCTTGCTTTCCAAAAGTTGCCCCCTGAATGAAGTTCTACCAAAAACTACGATCGAACTACAAAATATGACTTTTAAGAATAAACTAGTATTTATCAATGCTCTTAATAATCGGCTAAATGCATTTTTTTCAAGAAAAGACGAATTCTTTAATTAACCTTTTTAGTATCAAATTCATGTCTGTTTTAACTAAATTGCTGATATTGATATAAACATTATTAGCTATTTCGTATTTTGGAGTTCCGGCTGCAGATTTTGTATTAACCAACACCATGGAAACATGTATACAAAAGAATATGCTTGTTTTTAAGTTGTAAGATGGTTTTAAAAAACGTCACGAAAAATAAGATCTGTTGAAAGAAAGAAACAAACAAACGAACGAAGAAAGAAAGAAAAAAAAGAGAAAGAAACAAAGAAAAATAAGCGATAGACAGAGATCGCGATGGGAAAAATGGGAATGACAATTTTTTATGGAAATTACAAAATTGACATTTGGAAGATTTTTTTCTTAAAAACTACACGAGGCAAAAAAACAACAGGTATCATTGATGTTATTTAAATCTATTGAAAAATGAACTTTAAAATCATTTTTAAAATGTAATTAAAAAAAGAAGGTTTTTTTTCTAAATTCTAGATATTAATTTCGTGCTTCAAATTTTTTTTCCCATTATTTCTGTGTAATTGTACAGATATAAATGTGTGTGTGTGTGTGTGTGTGTGTGTGTGTGTGTGTGTGTGTGTGTGTATTTATATATGGAAGTAAATATGGATTTGAATCTGACAGCATGAAGAAAGTAGAAAAGCAGAATATATATATATATATATATATATATATATATATATATATATATATGTATATATATATATATATATATATATATATATATATATATACACACGTTCAATAAGTTTCCAGACTTTTTTTGTACAGGCATTTAAAATTGTCATAGACTCTTGAAAATTCAGTATGTTATTGCTATACATCTTATGAGATGACTGACAAATTTTTATGATTTCAGGTTCAAATGAACAGCTACTGCAGCAATTGGAATATACCCTACAAAAGCCTGATTGTCACAGCTGGTGAATTTCAAAAATGCAATCTGGATGTGAGGACACTTTAGAAGAACGATATGCAATAAAATTCTGTTTAGGGTTAGGGTTACTATGTTGAGGTTTTAAGGAGTTCAGGAAGAGATTTCTTGGGAAGAGGCCAGCACTCTTCAAATCAGGTCAGTGGCATTTCCACCAGGACAATTCACCAGTCCACTACTCCATCCTTGTCACAGACTATTTGATCAAGATGGGCATCAAGACAGTTCCTCACCCTCTCTATAGTCCAGATCTTGCGCCCTGTGACTTTTGCTTATTCCCTAAGCTCAGAGGCTGTCCTTATGAGACAATTGAGGAGATGAAAGAGGCTGTGACAAAGGTTATTGACACGCTCACTCAAGAGGGTTTCCATAAGTTGTTGGAATGGTAGAACAAGTGCATTGCAGCTGGAGGAGATTACTTCGAAGGGGAGTAGAGTTTCATGTGTGTACTATCAATAAATGTACCCATACGAACGTCTGGAAACTTATCTAATGATCCTTGTATATATATATATATATATATATATATATATATATATACATACATACAAAAGACTCAAAAAATGGTACTTGATGCCTCCTTGATTAACTCAGCATTATAAGGTTCAGATCTTGGGTAATTGGAGCAATCCAAGGCAAAGAGTTGCACCCTCCCGATACCTCAGTGTAGTAGCTATTCAAAAGGAAGCCTTTGGGTTGCTCTTGACTATGGCTGGCCAACTTGCTTATATATGTATATATAAGTGGATAAGTCTTTTCTGATTGTACACATCATGTGATATATATATATATATATATATATATATATATATATATATATATATATATATATATATATATGCCTTACTTAGCACTCTGCATTATAAGGTACGGATCAAGAGTAAAGTGGAGCAACCCAGGGAAAGGAGTTGCGCCCTTCTCTACACCTCAGAGTAATAGCTATTGAAAAGAGAGCCTTCAGGTCTCCTTCAACAAAGGTCATCAACTTTACTTTAAGTCCCAAAAAATATCAAATCATGAAGACGAGAAGTCTGTTAGAACTATTAAATAGAACTATCTGTGTTAGATTGCACTCCTTGAAAGCATTTAACTGTGTGTAAATAGAACTATTCGTGATAGATTGCAATACTTCAAACCTTTTGTGTTCAAACATTAAATAAGAATACTTGAAACCATTTAACTGTGTGCAAACAAATTAAACTGAATTATTTGTATTATGTAGCAATACTTGAAACCATTTAACTGTGTGCAAAACTGTTGTATCATGGTAAGGAAGAGATACACAGTGAAATAAAGAGTTAATTATTTATTAACTGAAGTGGTAAAGTCCAACAAATATTATAAGTCTCATGCTGTAGGTGTGTTACCTCTGAACTTGGTCTTACTACTGACCGAGATCTTTCTGTACCAATGTGCTTAAGAAACAGGATGTCTTTTAAATTTCCGCAGTATCGGAAGTCAGGTGGTACAAGCCACTATACAACACAAACAATAAATAGCAATATGTAAAACTATGTAATTGTCCTAGCTATGGTTTAAATAGTACCACCACAAGGATAGCTTCACCATTATATAACCCATGAAGGTTGATATGCAGTTAAACAAAGAAACCAAATAAACTGTTTAACTGTGTGCAAATGAATGATTCATATTTGTTGGTTGTTTGGGTTTTATGGCATATCAACCTTTCTAGGTTATTCAATGCCAAATCCATTTTTATACAAATAAACAGTTCTATTTCAAACAATTCAGTAAAGTATAAGTACACTGTTCAATTGTCAAAAACATTTCTATTTCTAGCTATTCAATTTAGTCAAACAGTTCTAACTCAAATAATTTAGTTTAGTATAAGTATAGTTTTTGTTTACACACAGTCAAATGTCAAAAAAGTTCTATTGCAAACAATTCAGTTTAGCATAAGTACAGTTTCAATGTCAAAAACAGTTCTATTTCAAACAATTCAGTTTAGTATAAGTGTGCAATTTTCATGTCAAAACAGTTCTATTTTAAACAATTCAGTTTAGCATAAGTACACAGTTTAGTTTTATTTGACCCGTAGATAGAGCCCTGTCAGGTGCTACCATTCCAGGCCAGACCGGACCTGGGAGAGATGGCAATGACTGGGTGTTCCCTATTCCCCAAATTTCTAGCATAACTGAAACCTCACCATCAGATTGTTTAATGTCATATCCAGGATACTCATTGAGGAGGTCTTACCCCTCTTTAGAGATGCAGCCAGCGCATTCTACAGCCCCAGCTGATTGGCCATGATTAATATTAAATTGAATTATTAATATTACATGGCAATACTTGAAGCCATTTAAATGAGTGAAAACAGAACTATTAATGATAGATAGGAATACTTGAAACCATTTAGCTGTGTGCAAACAATAGATAGTTATACTTGAAACTATTTAACTATGTGCAAACAAATGAGCTCTGGCTTGTTCAAAAATAATGTTGCCTCCTATTATTTGCTTAAAAATCATGTGTGTGAGTGTGTGTGTGTGTGTAAACAGGATTTGACATAAAATAACCATCAAGGGTTGATATGCCATTAAACTAAATAATCTAACCTAACCTAACCTAACCAGGTTTGAACTCAGGTTGCCATGTTTATTTCCTACAACAATAACCACTGCATTACATGTGTCAACCCAGTTGGCTGGAGCTGTAGAATACACTACCTGCATCACTACCTGGATATGACATTAAACAATCTGATGGTAAGGCTCCAGTCTTGGAGCTTTGGGGAATGTGAAGTACCCTTTCATTGCCATCACTTCCAGGTCCACTCTGACCCAGAGTGGTAGCATCTAGCAGGGCCTTATCTATGGGTCAAATAAAACTGTTTGACATTTAAACTCTGTGCAAACAAATGGCTTATATTAAATTGGATTGTTAGAAATAGAACTGTTTGATCCTTTAACTGTGCTTAATTGACTTGTTAGTGATACATAACAATACTTGGGACCATTTAACTGTGTGTGAATGAATGCATAATGTTGAATTGAATAACTAGTGTCAATAGTAATACTTGTAACCACTTCACTGTGCACAAACAAATTATTTATAGTTAATGGAATTATTCATATTAGATAGGAATAATTGAAACCATTTGACTGTGCAAAAAATAAAAATGAGATCAGGTTCATTTAAAAATGTTATGAACAAAATGAGTTTACAAATCCTATACATTTAATATATGTTTATAAAGAGGATTTGGCATTAAATAACCTACAATGGTTGATATGCCATAAGACCCAACCAAATCAAATTATATATATTTGATATATATTTATAAAGAGGATTTGGCATTAAATAACCTACAATGGTTGATATGCCATAAGAACCAACCAACCAACCAACCAACCACATGTGCCTCCTTATTTATTTTATATAGAAGCTCTTTTTCGGTTATGATGCTAGAATCACCGACTTGTATAAAATGTTTTTTTTTTCTGGTTCATTTTGATAAATGTTTCCTGTCAAATTATGAAACAATATAAACTTTGTAGAATTACATTGTTTTTGTTATTTCAGAATTTTCTGTCATAGGAGATTGGTAAAAAGTTGAATTTCTGAAGTCATAAGAGTCAACAGCAAGAAGATGCCTCCTGTCAGATATGCTTGTGATCAAGACAAGTCAGTACTTCTAAACAATTTTGAAACCAGAGGATGGGTGGGTGTGAACCCAGATGAAAACTGGAACTTTTACTGGTTTGTATATATAGATATATATATATCTTTGAAGTTATAAAATATGAGAAAATATATGCAGATATATTTTCAAAAATTACCCGAAATGTTGGCATTTTATGATATATAAAAAAATACATTCTCAGAATATTCTGTTTTTTCATAGTTTATATTTACATACAGTTTGATTTATTTTCATTTTTCTTTAAATCTATCTGTAGTAAAAAGAAAATTTTGTATTTTGTTTTGGCGCGCAATTTAATTCGACACTTAATTTCACCCAATCAGGATGACGTATCCTATTCAGCCCGGACCTCTTTCCCTAGCAGTAGAAATTGGATAAGCTGCCAAATACAGTCTCTTTAGCTGGACAATGCCACCCAGTGCAGACGTCTCACTGGTGGCTCTTAAATAGCAGCAGCAGCAGCATGGACACATGAGGAAATCTAATTTATGGATTCCTTGCAAGGAATCCCAGTTGAATATAAATTAGATACATTCAACATGCCTCGCACAGGCACAACTTTATGTCACCCCCAAAATTGGCTATGTCGTTTCGATGCACAATTAAGCTCTCGACACCTAGCTCTCAATTCATCTCTGGGCAACTTTAATGGAGACAACGCATACTCTCCTCCCCAAAAATACCAGACACACGAAACTCACGGTGACATTCAAAGTTCATTTCCTCCAATGGCAACATGGCTTTCGCTAAACTACAGCGAACACAATCCCTCGCATGTCCGACGACACATGCTGCCATCTCAACCTTCTCATAAATCCATTTCGTCTCCTTACCGTCTCTTTACTCACAACCTTTCCACGAGTCCTGCAGCACAAACCCAAACTACATTTTCCATGCTGCAAATAAAAACTATTCTAAAAACACATTTCGACTAGCGGCATCTTAGTTCTTCATCCTTCCTTTATTTACTCTTAAAACTTAAGCGAGGGGACTAACAACACTTAGCGAGGAAACAACACAACGTAAATACACACACATACGTTACAACCTATCCTCATTAACAACAAAACCTCCTGCTAAATATCTTTATTGATAATTCCAAAGAGCTTGTTTGTTTGTCTTCGGTAGATGAACAAATGTTTATGTATATTTATTTCTGGTGAATTTTTGTAGTAAATATTTTCCAATACATTTTTATAAAATAATTTCCAATGTATTTTTATAGTAAAACCATTTCCAATGAATTTTTTAAGTGAAACCATTTCCAATGCATTTTTATTGTAAAATCATTCTCAATGCATTTTTATATTATAATCATTGTGTTAAATAATAGATTGGCAGAATCTATTGTTTGGTAGGTATGTGATAATACCCCTTCGCGGTCACCCCGAATACATCAACTTCTTTAAAACAATAAATACTATTCATGGCCAGTGAATCATCTAGTGGTTTCCACCAGGGCATTTCACATTTCTTTACGGCCGCAAAAAATACAACCGAGGGAGTGGGAGAAAAAGAACAAATGAACAATATGGGCTAGGGTCAACTCTAAGTGCAAGAAGGGTAGTTTTGTGACACTTCATTCCCTGTGCATTTGTAGACTAACGCTGGCGTGTATTTGCGCAAAACTTCTACAAGATACTAGGAATGCCAACTCGTCTTTGACCGTCTTCCTCACTGCTGACTGTTGTCGACTCAGGACTGCGAATTCATCTTCTCTGTCTTCCTCACTGCCCCTGGACTCTATCTCACGCTGACTGGTCTCTTCTGCTGTCCATTGTCAACTGCCCCTCTGCATCTCCCTTCACCAACTGACCCTCTGGGTTCCTTTACCAACTGCTTCTGGCTTTCTCGGACCTGCTTTTCCTCCCCCACTTCCGGTCTCATCGGAGATCTCGAGTCCAAGCCCTTTGTTTGGTTTCGCACCAAAACAGACAAAGGGATCGTCTGCTTAGCGGACCATCCACATAGTGTCACCGGTAGTGTAGAATGGCTTAAAATGGTGTCTAAACACTGTTGGGTCATCTAGTTTGATTGATGGATGATGAACCCAAGGTCATTTGAAAACATGGCTTTGGACAAAAAGATCACATGATTAGATGATCCTAGATGTTTAGAAATAAGATAAAATGAGTTTGTTAAAAGTTGCTCATGAGAACAGATCAAATTCCATTTCTATTCTGATCACTGACTCCCTATTTAATTGGACAGATGATGTGAATTGGAAATAAATGTGCTATGTGCACATAAAAATCTGGCTTGGGTGGTTCTTCATTCTAAAACAGAAGAACTGAGAACAGTTAGGGTCTTGAAGACACAACAGAAGACATATGAATAACATGGTGACAAGCAGACTCAGACAGAGTAAAGTGGTGACAGAAGAATAAAGAAAAGAGCTGGAAAATGAATGTTTGGACAACATAATATAAACCCTGAATATAACTTAATACATAACATATACCCTGAAGTGGAATGCAATAATTGTCCCATGCATTTTGACAGTAAAAACATTTCCAATGCATTTTTATTGTAAAACTATTTTCAACACATTTTTATAGTAAAACCAATTCTAATGCAATTTTATAGTAAACCCATTTCTAATGCGATTTTATAGTAAAACCAATTTCAATGTAATTTTATGGTAAAACTATTTCTACTACAGTTTTATAGTAAAACTATTTCCCATGCATTTTTTAAAATAGTAAAACCACTTCTAATGCAATTTTGTAGTAAAACCACTTCTAATACAATTTTATAGTAAAACCACTTCTAATGCAATTTTATTGTAAAACCACTTCTCATGCAATTTTATTGTAAAACCACTTCTAATGCAATTTTATAGTAAAACCACTTCTAATGCAATTTTATAGTAAAACCACTTCTAATGCAATTTTATTGTAAAACCACTTCTAATGCAATTTTATAGTGAAACCACTTCTAATGCAATTTTATTGTAAAACCACTTCTGATGCAATTTTATAGTAAAACCACTTCTGATGTAATTTTATAGTAAAACCACTTCTAATGCAATTTTATTGTAAAACCACTTCTAATGCAATTTTGTAGTAAAACCACTTCTCATGCAATTTTATTGTAAAACCACTTCTCATGCAATTTTATAGTAAAACCACTTCTAATGCAATTTTATTGTAAAACCACTTCTAATGCAATTTTGTAGTAAAACCACTTCCAATGCAATTTTATTGTAAAACCACTTCTAATGCAATTTTATTGTAAAACCACTTCTAATGCAATTTTATTGTAAAACCACTTCTAATGCAATTTTATTGTAAAACCGCTTCTAATGTAATTTTATAGTAAAACCACTTCTAATGCAATTTTATTGTAAAACCACTTTTAATGCAATTTTATAGTAAAACCACTTCTAATGCAATTTTATTGTAAAACCACTTCTAATGCAATTTTATTGTAAAACCACTTCTGATGCAATTTTGTAGTAAAACCATTTCCAGTTCATTTTTTTCTTGTAAAATAATTTCTTACTAATTTTATTGTAAAAGTATATGAGTGAATCAAACATCTAAACCTAACCATCCTTTTTTTCCTATGAGATTATTTTAGTTTAATAGTTAAATTTTAAAGATTTTTCTATTTTTCTGGAAAGTTTAGAATTTCATAATTTGAAAAAAATTTAAGTGTAAATTCTTTTCTACAGGGCAACTGTACAAAGTGTTAGAAACATCTTCAGTGTGGATTCTGGCTACCGTCTTGGAGATGACCAGTAAGATTTTTTTATATAAATTTTGTAATTTTGTTCTTAGCTTGTGGTAAATCCCTTTTATAACCCATGGTAAATCCCTTTTATAACCATTTTAAATCTCTTTTATAACCCATGGTAAATACCTTTTATAATCCATAGTAAATCCTTTTTATAATCCATGGTAAATCCATTTTATAACTCATGATTTGATAATGCAAGGCTGTTATAAAAAATGTCTCTTATCTGTTTACTCGTGCATAGATTTTTTTGTAAATTGAATTACCAAGACCAGAAAATCTGGCAAACACTTGCACATTATAATGGGCAACACTGGACAGCTGTTTTGACCTTATTAGGTCTCATCAGCTGTGTATACTGTGATCTGCCCCACTGGAGATCAAACCAGTAACTACAGAATCCAGAGCCGAATCTCTACCACTGACCACCAATCCACATAGCACACAAGCGATGCCGAATTAACTAGTCATGGTAATTGCATGGCCAATTAACCTGAATGTGTCTTGTAAGTTACATCTGTACTCTTTACAGAGGACACAGTCACTTCCAGGGCCACGTTTTCTCAAGAGGATTGGAAATATGTATCCGTGTAATTATTATAACCTTAAGATTTTCTGGTCATAGTAAAAAAAGAAAATGTACATAGAATTTTCTGTTTTCAATTATTTTTCTTTCATGAAACTAAATTTACGATAATTATAACCCTTTTAGATTATAATTTAATGTGTATCAAATGTTTAAAATAATCATAATTTAATGAATTTGTTCTTTTTTGATTGATTGATTGATTGATTGATTCTTGGATGACAACTTGTCAAGGGTTATTTTAAGCCTAAAGGTTAGGGAATCGCATTCATTGTACATGCATATCTATATTTTTGTATAGTTGTTTCATAAGAGATTTTTGGTACACAATCCAATTGAATACAAATAATTTTTTAACAGATCTATTTGACCCATAGATTGGACTCTAACAGGTACTACCACTCCAAGTCAGAGTGGATCTGGGAGTAATGACAATGAAGTAGTACTCCACACTCTTCAGAAATCCAGAACTGGAGCTTCACCATCAGATGCAGTTTAATGTCATACTCAAGTCACCTTTTTTTTTAGGGAGATGGTCTTACCCCTCTGTAAGGGATTCAGTTTTTTAAACCTCATCAACAAGGTGTTATATTCTTTTTTTACTTTTATTTTCACTTTTATCATTTTATTACTATAATTTTTTATATATTCTTAGGAGTAGGAACAGATGTTATATTTAGATTTCACTCTGAACCCAAGGGAATGAAGGTTCAATGAAATTTAACTGCATTCCCCTCAGCCGCAGCATACAACATGTGGTCTTTTTAAAATAAGGCTTCATATATGTTTGTGTTTACCCAACTCCTCTGCTATGAGTAGGATGCATCACAAGGTCAATTTTTTAGCTGAATACAGCTGGTTTGAATTCAGAGTTTTCTTTCTAGACTGGTTGCCTAAACAAGACTAAAGAACCCAGTCATACCTTTCTTTGTTTAATTGCATATCAACTTTTGTGAGTTATTTAATGCTAAAATCATCATTGTAGAAGAAAAGTTGTGGTACTATTTAACATATAGCTTGGGGGATAAGGGAGTTCATGCCTTTCTCAAGGATAATCGTCCGAAAGTGAATGTAATAGCATGACTGGAGCTTGAACTTGCTTACTACAATGTTGCAGTCCAGTACATTAGCCGCTTCACTCTGGGGACTCCCTGCCATTTCTGAAGAGGCCTCATGTTAGTATGCATGGGAAAAGCTAAAAATAACCCTCGTCTCCACAATAACTGTCATGTGAGTATCAGTATTCACCAAACCTTTCATTTGGGGTGATGGAAGGGGTGGTCTTGCTGGGTTTAAATACCAAAGACCAAGTTTGCCTTTTCTGTACCATATCCTGTTTGAAGATATGAATATGGTGCCATTTCTTGCCCAAAAGAAAGGATATGTCTGAGGAAGAGCCATCTAATCCAGTTGAAAGGCCAGGGAGTGGTGTTCTGATACCATACAAAAGTTCCTGGGAGTGATAGTTTGATCCTAAGTAGAGTGCACATATACCACATTCTTATCCTTATTAGTTGTGTTGATCTGTCATGGGAACTATGCTTATAATAACAATTGGTATTGTTTTTTGTTTTTTTATTCTATACCAGCTGTAGCACCAAATGTTGGCCTGGATATTGTATTAAAGTCAGAATGATGAATATAAAATTTTATGAGCTAACAATGAAAAGAAAAGGAAAAAAGGAATAAATTCAAGTTTATTGATTGACTTATAACTTGTAGACATTGGTAACTCATGACATTAATTTATTGGGTGCTGCTTCAGAAAATATAGAAAAATTACATTAATATTGTGTCACACACAAAGAGATAAATACTGTGTATATATATATATATATATATATATGAGGGAAAGAGAGAATACAAAAAGTATGATAAAAATATTAAACTTTAATTCAATACTCATAGATAAAATATTCTCGTCCAGCATAATCTAGGTTTATTTAAAAATAAAATCCATTCTTGTTTTAATTTGAGTGAAAAGAGCAATAGCCTTTTCCCTGATGTTTGGATGAATGTTAAATTGATATAAAAGATATCAAGAATATTCGAATATCAGATGAAGTACAACCTCTTGTCTTAATAGCAACTTTCTTGTGAAGAGGCAACTGTGAAAATTTAAGTTATTGATGTCCACTCACTGTCTCTGCATTTGTTTCTAGGGGAAGCATGGAGGCCATGTTTAATTAATTTAAATTTTTCAACAGAATAAAATTTCTGGCAAAGATAATAAGAATAATCAACTATATCACATCATCTATCATTATCAAATTGTGTGATTCAAATACTCTTGAATTAGTTTAGCAAACAACATATAAACATCAAACATGAGATGACATGTAAACACTAACTCCAACACTGAGAAGCAGATGGGCATTGCATAAGCCACAGTGCCGTGCCTTTATTGGCGACTTGATTTTTGGGCATGTGCACAACAAAGCAAACACCCTATCACTTGAACTGTGGAGTAGACAGTTCTGCATACAGAATTTTTTTTTGTTTTCAAGGAATAAGAGGTTGATTACTGACATTAAGTTTAAGGATTATTCATAATAATTTTAGATATCTTTTACAAATATGAATAAATATATATCTTTTCAGTACATAATGGGAGAAAATAGGGGGTGCTGCAATTTCACTGAGTCTATAGATGAGCAGCTACTGATGTAAATAGACCATATTTTGTATTCTTTTTATGTAACATAGACTGACAGAGAAAGTTTTATACCCAGAAAAAAGGGAGAAAGTTAATATGGATTTTAGAAGACTATGGAAAATACTCTACAAGTTAAAAAGTTTTTGAATGGGCTGTGTAGAAACTAACGTATATTTATTTTATCATGAAAATTTCTTCTATGATACTAGTAAAGAACTTGTCAAACATCGGAATTATTCGGTGATGGATGAAAATTGTTACTGTTTGTAAAAATTCGGTTGATGGAAAAAATGCTGTCACGTCGAAGGTCATGATTATGGAAAAGGAATTTTTATTTTGTTTGAATATGAAAACAAAATGTGAAACTGACTAATCAAATGATTTCTGTAGCTAAATTTAGCACAGGAATACGGTTTGCAATCTACTACAGTCTTTTGAGGTAACCCCCTCCATCACCCTGACCTTGCTATAAGAATACGTAAATTAAACTACAAGAGAAACAAAATGAGATTGATTGATTGAGAGAGAGAGAGAGAGAGAGAGAGAGAGAGAGAGAGAGAGAGAGAGAGAGAGAGAGAGATTTGACTGCATTTGATGATGCAGATATAAGGCGGTTTTCACTGATTCTGAGCTACTAACCTTGCATCTTATTGCTGGAGTAGAAGATAGAAATAAGATAACTCTGTCGGTCTCTGAAAGAATTGTATTATGTAAAACAATAAAGAAAAATTTCTATAATTTACACAAAACACTAATATTATTGTAAGGTTGTGGTATTTTGGTTTTGGTCACATATTTTCTTTTTTATTGAAAAGGAAGCTTTTGGGTTGCCCTCAGCAAAAGATATTACTCATTAAAATTATAGATAATTCTTCAAGATGGAGATATAAAATAATTATGTAGCATTATTTCTTAGGACTAATAAACAAAAATATCTAAATTGATAAACCTCTTCAGTGTCATGGTTTGGTTGGGCTTATTAAATCACATATCAGGGAGGTGCCCGTGGTGTAATGGTTATCGTCGTAGGAAATGGACACGGCGACACGAGTTCAAATCCTGGACGAGACTGATTGCATTTCACATAGCACTAATACCCTTGGGAAAGGTATGAATCCAATTATTCTCCCTCCAGCTATGGGTAAATAGTAGGGCAGACTAGGTTCTTCAGCCTTGGCGAGGCAACTAGTCTTGGAGAAGGAAAACTCTGAATTGAAACCTGTTAAACTCCGCTTAAAAATAGACCTTGTGTCATATCCTGCCCGAGCGGAGGGGTTGTTAAATTGGATTAAATCACATATCAATCACTGATAAGTTATTTGATGTTGGAATTTTATTAATTTACAAATGTTCTAGCGTAATCATTTTTTATCTGTCTATAATAATAATCATTTGTTTGTAGACAGTTATATGTTATCAAGGATTTTTTATTTAATATAAATAATTTGCACTAAAATATAAGCTTTCAAGAATTCCTATTGACTAAAAATTAATATTTTTTAAACATTTTCTATTCGACTCATAGATTGGATTTTGATAGGTACAACCACTCCTGTGGAAATTTTATTGGTAAATGGGTTTATTGAATGGAGTGTCAACATTTCTGGGTCAATTTGGGGCCTATTTTATATTTCTTTTACTGCTGGTTAGCTTTTGTGTTTGATAAAAATCTGTGTGTGGCAGAGGGGCTTTTATCTGATTGGCAGGAGTCTCTGGAGGTGGGTGCTATTGCCCCTGGTGTTACCCACCGAAATCAACTGTAGTCAGTTGGAAACAGGAGGCCTTAGAATTTTTTTACTCCTCAACTCAAATGGAGCTGACAAAAATTAAGTCCACTTGAAGGATTTAGTGTTTCTTTCAGAATTCCAGAAGGGAATTCAAAGATGGCTTGAAAGCCAAAAAGAATAGAAAAGAAATGAGAAGAATTTAAATCCACCTGAAGGATTTGGTATTACATTCAGAATTCCAGGAGGGAATTTGAAGTTAGCACAAGCAGAAAAGAAGATAAAAAAAAGAAACCAATGAAAATAGGTTTCTACTGCTCAAGCCAAAAAAAGAAGAGAAAAGAAAGAAAGAAGCCGAAAAAAACAGGTTTCTACTATATAAATTTATATTTTAGAGGAATTGTTTCTCTAAGAAAAAGAATTAACAACTTCACTTGACTCCAACAACTACACAAGTCTCAGATGCCATTACTTGCTTTATCAAGAGGGAAGACAACCAACAAAGAAAGAGAAAAAGTTAAAAAGAACATTATTAGAGACTTTGTCTCGCAGAAGAAAGAGAGTGGCTTTTTATTAAAAGAAAAAGAAAAAGGGGACATTTTTAGGGACATCGTCTCTAAGAAAAAAAGATACACGTGTGCACCCTTATTTTGCTGGAGGGAAGAAGTAGAGACTTCTTTCCCCGTTTTGTGAGTGTACCAGTAGGTGAAAGGAAGAAATAATGACTTCTTTCCATTTTTTGTGAGTATATCAGTAGGTGAAAGATTTTTAAAAAATTTTTACTTCTTTTTTGTATTTATGAGTTACTTGACATAATAAACTATTTTGAGTGTTAAACAAGGATCTCTCTCCCCCTTATTTTATTTTTACCTTGACATTTTTTTGTAATATTATTATTGGTACTAGTATCCAATTTTATTGACTAAATAAAATTGCAACACTCCTGGTCAGAGTGGATCGAGAATTATGACAATGAAAAGGTACTGCTCACTCCCAAAGATCCAGAACTGGAGCTTCTCCATCAGATGCAGTTTTATGTCACATACCAGACACATTCAACTTTCAAAGTAAACAAATATACATCGACCTATGAAAAAGTAAACAATATACATCGACTAATGGGAAATTAAACAATATACATAGACCAATGAAAAAGTTAACAATATACAGCAGCCTATGAAAGAGTAAATAAATATGTACAGACCAATGAAAAAATAAACATACAAACATACACACATATATGTTTATATAATAAAGCTCAACGTCTGTCTCTGTATGTGTCTGTACACCTATAGGACGAAAGGGAATGGAAGATACATAAAAACAAAGTCTGTATGCTTGTGTAAAATTTTATGAGAAACCAATGAGCTACATGAAATTTACTTTCCAGTTCGATTAGGGGGGTTAAAGGGATCAAAGCCCCCCCCCGCGAAGCTTCAAATATCTCCGACTTTGATGAAAATAAAAACAACTATGAGACATTAAGTGTGGGGGACTTAGTATCTTCCGTAGTTTACAGGAGTTACTTTTAGGTTTCTTTTCCACAAATACAACACAAATTTTACAAGCATGTAAACAAATGGAATGTGACGACAACGAACATTAAGAAACAAGCAATTTAATAATCATAACAAACATGATAAAAATGATTAAAATACAATGTTCATTTTATGTGCGTGTGTGTGTGTGTGCAGAAAACACAGCTATGGCCAGTTCAATAAAAATATTTTGTTCGCCCGTGTGTGCGTGTGTACATGTCAGGAAAGTCTATTGAATCAATGTGTCCATAGTTGGCCGAAGTAAAAAGGATAAAAAATTGACTTTACTTACATACATGTGTATGTGTGTGTGTATATATATATGTGTTTGACCTTAAGTATGAGCCTTTTATTCTCTCAAGTCCACGCGTGCATTTTTCTAGTGGTTTATGATCTTTGGCGACAACGTGTCGCGTTCCAGTCGTTGGCAAAAAGAACGTCGCATGCTTCTTCGCTCGGTGCCCTGTGTGTGATGCTTTTTGTTGTTTGTCGTCCTTGCCTCTCTCTGTCTGGTAGTGGAATGCCTTTGTTAATTTAATTCTTCGTTATTTATACTTTTAGGTGAACTAAAGTGGATCAAAAATAGGATTTTGTTAATTTTTATTGCGGGTCCTAAAATTCAAGCGCGCGGACATTTCTTGACCAATCAGATTCGTATATTTACTTATTTATTTTGGAGCCTAAATATTTTTTGTTAATTAGTTTCTGAGCCGAATTTTCTAAAATGTTCTTATTTTTTGTTTTTAGCTAATTGCTTGAAAAATATAAAAGTGTAACTTCAATGTTAATGCAATTTTGATTCGAAATTTCTAGAATGTTCTTATCTATGTTTTTGGGGTTGATTATTTTAAGGCTAAAAAAATGTGTATTCTATATAAGTAAAGTTAATTTCCAAAATTTCACCATCTTACAATAATATTTACGCCACCCGGATGAGGTTTATAACATGGCGCAGAGCCCCTTTGAAAGTGCAAAAACATCCAGTTTTCATGGAAGATACATAAATACAAAGAATGTATTCTAAAGTAAAATTCTACGAGAAAGACAACTACATGAAATTCTCTTTCCATTGTTATAGAGAGCTTAAAGGGGGTAAACATCCTCGGTGAAAATTCAAATACCTCTGATTTTAATGAAATTAAAATGATATTGCTGATGTTTACAGGAAGTTTGGATCTTTATCTGGGAGTGTATACCGATTTGATTATTGGCAATTGGGAAAAATGTTGAATCACATATTTCAAGTGTTAACTGACTCGATTATTAGAAATTGGGAAAAGTGTTGAATTACAGATTTCAATTTTTAAATGATTTGATAAATCATTATATTTCAGAGTTTTAATTATTTCTCATTTTTTTCTTTTCTAATTGCTTTACTTTCTGTATTTTTACAAATATATTTTTGTCTTTATGCAGCCATGTCCTTGATATAAAGCATTATACTTGATTTGTTAAGTATTATAAATAGTTATAATGAAGATGTTACATTATTATGATAATAGTGTTTGTTGTGATTCTTGAATAAACATTGCAATATACATGTCTTTATAGCTTTCCTCAAGCTTTTATTTGCATATTACATACAAAAGCTGCAGTCTACGTGATGGCTGCATCCATTTATCAAGGAAAATATTGAAATAAAGAATAAGAAGTTTGTATGCAAACATGATTATATCTGGTTTAAAGAAAGCACCTCTTTTACACAAAACTAGTATTCCTTTCTTTTGAGTTACAAGAATGGATATAGATTTATAATCTATAAGATTGTTAATAATACTTTCTAAGGATAAACGAGTATTGAATTCAATTGTATATTAGACTATATTATAATTTTGGTCGAAGTCTGGCAGTAAGAGCTTGCGGATATTCTGCTCAAAAACATTCAATAATATATAAGCAGGAATTTTCTTAAATTAGAGTCCAATTTTTAAAGGCTCTTTCTGAAGGCAGTCAACGACTGGTATTTCTGCAAGTCTGTCCTGGGTTTGATATGTGGGATTTGAAGGCTTTTGAAGGTCAGGGGCTAAGGGCAAGGCTGTGTTGCCGTAAGATATCTGACTCCATATTTTGGTTACACTGTTTCACCCCACGTTGACTGGCCAGCGCAATGCCTTGCCCAAAGAAAGTCCCCAAAAGAAATATACAAAAAGAAAAGTTAGAAATAGATAAGAGACGAAAATATTTCTTCTATACTTTCCTTTATTTATTGGGTGAAGGGATTAACCAACGCTACGTCCCAGGACGCAGCGTGGTGCCCAAAACACCAGACAGCAAAATGGTGTTGTTGGTTCGACGGACACTGCCTGAAAGACAAAGATGATATCGTTTCCCTTTTTCAAGGGGAAAATCCTTTTTTCTTTTACGCATGTGTCATCTCCTTTTCCGTTAGAGACCTCTGGGAGTTTCTTCAAATTTAATAGTTTTCTTTTTATCAATTTATTTTTTTATTAATTTAATTTATTTATTTATTTATTTATTTATTCGTTTCCTACAGATATTAAACTGCATCTGATTGTGAGGCTTAAGTCTTGAAGTTTTGGGGAATGTAAAGTGCCCCTTCATTGCCTTTACTCCCAGGTCTACTCTGATCCGGAGTAGTAGTAAGGTCTTATCTATGCGTCAAATAGAACTATTAGGGGAGGTCAAACTCTTGACAAAAAGTTGAACGTGTGACAACGTGTGAGGGTGAATGTACACGCCTTCATGTACTTCCGGTCAGTCATCGTGACTACTGAGATGTTGTTCTTGTCTTGGAACATCCTTACCAGCTCAGCATCATCTCAGAGGAGGAGAGGGGTGCACGAGCAATAGGCAAACCCTGGTGTATACTAATAAAACCTTGCCGGCTTCCTCTGCGAAACATGTACTACAACAAAGAAAAATACCTATACTGGCTGGACGTCGTTTAGGATGAAAAAAAAGTCCAATAAATATACAACCTCTACCTAGCAACATGGAATATAAAAACAATGCTGGATAAACCCAACACAAACAGACCTAAAATGAAGAGCGCCATAATATCTAAGGAACTCCAAAAATACATTGACATTGCGAATCTGCGTGAGATCAGATTTGCTGAAATTGGCAGCATCAGAGAGGAGACAGGCTACACCTACTAGAGCAGGAAAACTTCTACAAATAGAAGTGAATCTGGCGTAGATTTTGCGGTCAGGAATGGTCTTCTACCAAGTATGTCTGAGGATCCTAAGCTAGTAAGTGACAGACATCACACTAAGGTTTCCACGAGTCGACAGTAGATATTGTACCCTGATCGCTGCTTATGCTCCGACAATGAACAACACCCCAGAGAAAATCCCCAGCTCAACCAGATACTTGGTACTATCCTGAATACAGACACAATAGTCCTTCTTGGAGACTTTTACATTCGAGTTTACCAATCACATTTTCCCTGGGTGAAGGTTCTTCGTAAATTTGGAACGGGGAAGGCAAATGCCAGTCAGTGGCAATCCGCTGCACAGAACATCAGATGGTCATTACGAACACCAACAAGCAAATCCGCCCAAGACCCAAACACTGGCACTTCATTGACTACATCATCTAGCGACAACATGATCTGCCAAACTTTCTGAACACAAAAGCGATGAGAGGAGCCAACTGTAGTATTGACCATGTTATGATCAAGTTCATTACCAAACTACAAGTGAGGTGGAGAATGAAGAAAGAGAAAATGCCAGACAGGAAGCTCGCAATCAAGATCAAGTGTCAGGGATAACTTTCAGGTCACGATAAATGACAAACTTGTTGAAATTCCAGGAGTTACTGTCGAAGAAAAGTGGGACACCTTCAAATCAATCGTGTACAAAGTATCCAAAGAGAAACTCGGCAGTGCAATAAGGAAGCACGAAAACTGGTTTGACAGAAATAGTCTGGAGCTGGAAGAGCTTATTAATAACAGGATCCGAGCCAGGAATAACATGCTCAGCAAGAACGTCTGCAAAGGCCAGATATAGAAAATGTTAACTTTTCCGGCAGAGATGCAGAGAACTCAAAAATAAATGGTGACTGACAAAAGCGGCCAAATTTCAGACACTGGCAGAGTCTAATGATTTCAAAGGTTTACCAAAGCATGAGAGCTATGAGAGGTTCAAGAGCGAACCGCCCAGAACAATTGCAAGCTCTTGACAACAAAACAATAATCACAAAGAAGTACAAGTTTCTTGCCAGGTGGAAGGACCACTTTGCCACACTGCTAAATGAACCGTCTACAGTGGAACAACATGCAGCTGACATCATTGAACAAAGGCCAACCCAATACTGAATGTGTAAATGCCCAGATCTGGATAAGTAAGGTTATCTCTATGCTCCGCGATGGAAAGTCTCCTGATGCTGACGAACTGCACCCAGAAGTTATCAAGAGAGGAAATATGAGGCTTGTCGAGGTACTCTACATCATCATAAAAGACGCCCCGGAAAACATAGAAGTTTCTGCAGATTGGAAGTACGTCCAACTTGTCACAATCTTCAAAAATGGAAAGAGACGAGTCGGAAACTACCGCGGGATCTTTTCTCCATACCAAGGAAAGTGTTTGCTCGCATACTGCTCAACGGATTATCGACCCAAGCGAAGGATATCCTATCTGAAGTATATTGGGGGCTCAATGCAAACTGAGGAACCGCGAACATGATCTTCTTGTGACAAATTCAGGAGAAATGCAATGAATAAAATATGCCCTACTACATGATATTTGTCGACTTTACTTCGATTCTATAAACAGGGAAGCGCTGTAGAACATCCTACGGAAACTAGGGTACCCTGACCACTTTATTAGGCTGGTATCTGCCTTACATACCGGAAAAAAGGCATCAGTCAGCTTAAGAGGAGAACTCTAGGAATCGAGGTTAGGAACAATGTGAAACAGGGTTGTGTTTTTATTCCCACACTGTTCTCGATTTTTCTTTCTATGTCTGATGCCTTGTCGATTTTTTTTCATCTTGTCTAATGACTTCACTGATTCCACCCCTTGAGTGTGGATGCAGAGAAAACTGGGAGCAAACCCTGTTCAATGCTAGTCAATATAAGTCAGCAAGAAAGACCAGAAATGTTCTGGTACACAAGGTCATGTTTGTTGACGACACTGCTTTTATGGCACACAACCACTAAGATACACAAGAAATAATCACCCATTTCTCAAAATCTGCGAAGGCATCAGGCTTAAAATTCACCTCAAGAAAACTGAGCTTATATATCTATTGCAAGGCCAATAAGAACGTCGACCCGGCAAATTATATTTGTTGTTCGTGTGAGTAAACTGACAGCGGGAGGACAATGAAGAGAATAAACGCAAGATAACAGTAATGACAAATTTATTTTGTCGTAGGTTATAGATTGATGGTCGTATTAGTGATGACAATAGTTGAGACAGCAGGTGGAATAGTCGTTGATAGTAGAGACAGCTGGTGGTCGTCGTTGATAGTAGAAACAGCTGGAGGTCGTCGTCTGCGAATCGGTCGAAGGTAGCTGGCCGTGAGGATCGTTCGAGTGAACCTAGACTGCTGTGTCTTAGTTCTATGTAACCGAGGAACAAATGAGGGATAAATGGCTAAGACTACCGTATCTTAGCTCTGCGTAGCCGAGGGACGGACGGACGAGTGGTTAAGAACCGCGCCTTAGCTATGTGTAACCGAGGAACGAACGGACGGGCAGCTAAGACTACCATTGTCTTAACTCTACGTAGCCAAGGAACGAACGATCAAGTGGCTAAGACGGTTGTGTCTTAGCGCTACGGAGTCGAGGAACGAACGAAGAACCGAGGGGTGTCTATGAAGTTGCTAGTCGAAGTCGTAGTTGGTATTACGAAAATTATCATGCCTTTGCTGTGCTAAGGCACTCGAACGGACAGGGGAACCAACAGCTAAGGCTAACCGGTGCCTTTGCGCTGTACAGTTGTGCACACAGACAAGGGAACCGACAGCTAAGGTCGCTGTACCTTAGTGCTTCGTAGTTGTGCAAACGGACAAGGGAACCAATAGCTAAAGCTAACTTGTGCTTTAGCGCTGCACAGCCATGCAAACATATCGAACAAACGGACCAGGAAGGTATATTAGCGCTGCGCAGACAGGGGACCAATACCTAAAGCTAACCCGTGCTTTAGCACTGTGCAGCCAAGCGGACGAACAGACAACAGAACTGACCAAATGGTTAAGACCGGATGGTCTTAGAGTCCTCTTTGTGTTTGCCTCCTGGCTGTTTGTTTCGACGAGTCCATAAGGACTGTCAGAGATACTCCAACCCGCAGAAGGAAACCTCTAATGGTCCTTAAATTGACCTTTTGGCATATCTAGGTGAATGTAAGGCAAATGTGACCACGAGATGTAGGATTTAGCCTTGGAAGTAAGGCGAATGCAACCATGAGATGTTGGATTCGGCCTTGATAGGTAGCATGCCAATATTTGTCATATGCTCCACCAGCGTACGAGTGTGGCACAAGGCCATTTTCAAGGTGGGTCCAATCACAGGGCTGAAGCCCAGACGCGTCTGGCATTTTCAAAAATGCTTCGGACCCCGTCTGCATTCCTTTTTTCGGGGCGCCCCAGGCACCAGGCGAAAAACCTAACCCCTCTGAGGAGAGTTAAAGCTTGGGGGACGGCCTCCTGAAGCCAGGGGTATATCCAATGCTGAGCCACACCTGACCAAACCACTCGGCACGACACAGCCAGCCGAAATGTGACCTAGACACCGGAGAGTCACACATGAAAAGCGTGCCGCCTGACCATCGAAAAAAGGCTTAATGATGTCCAGCAGGAGCTATGAGAGAGTAATAGGGCTGCCTAAGCATAAAGTTCTTCTTTAGAAAATAGGAGTGGAAATACTTCTTGAGCCAGGGATAGGCTTCAGAAGATAATCCACTTTATTTTGATGGAGTTACTTTTGACAGAGGAGCCCTATTAATGATGTAAATATCATTTATTCTCTTTTTTCTTTTATTTGTAATGGCAGGTCAGTGTTATATAAGGTTTTATATCTGGTTGTAGCCAGATATAATGCTTAAGGTTTGAGTGATCCGGTATGTTTACGTCTTTAGGCGGGTCACGACAGGTTAAAAGATCAGAACTTTGAGTTTTGTTTTGGTTAAAGTGAAAAGAAATACTCCCCCACAAAACATGGGATGGGATCCTTAATTAACCAAACCCCTATATTGTGGTTTGATTGGATGACCAATCAAAATCAGATAATTGGAAGGGATACTCTTCCACCGACGTAGATCAGCACATTTGATTGGCTGACCAGCCAAAAAGTGGTAAAAGTATACAAAATTATCTGTGATTGGTTAGCCAATCAAGAATGTTTGCTTCCAGGGGAATCCTCTGTAAAAATAGACGTTTCTAAGGTTAGATGAGAGAAGAGATCCGATGTCCACACCAAAGACAAATGAATAAGAAAAGAAATCCCTCCAAGAACTAAAGCCTCTCCAGCAAAAGCCTCACTCTCCGAAAAAGTAAATAAGAGAGTAAAACTGCACCAGTCAAATACCTCAATTGTCTGCCTCTCAAACACAACAAAAGCGACAATTTCTCTCTATAAATATATTGTATATATTATTGTTACACCATTATGTTTCAATAAATAATTGTTAATAGTTAACGGAGAGTTTTTCTTGTCTTTGAATTGCCAAAACTAAGGCAATGTGTTCCAATGAATCACCCCGACCATCAGAAGTTCTGGATAGATGGTGTCATTCCCCCATCTGTGGATCTTTCAAATGCAACATGGGCACAGATGGGATTGATAAACAAACTTACTGGAAACGCATGTGGTAGTCATGAAATCAAGACCATGATAACGTACCATGACAAGCATAGTACCACGTTTGGCGCTGTTACCAAAATAAAACCAAAGTAAAAGTACCATGAGAACTAAAGTATCATACAACTCTTTTTGGGTCATTTAACGTTGAATTAAGTCATATTTTGATGAAAGTTTTAAACAAATCAGTTTAGTGTAAGTACAGTTCTTTTACACAGTTAAAAACAGTTCTATTTCAAAGAATTCAGTTTAGTGTAATTATACAGCTTATTTCTATTTGACCCATAGATAAAACTGTATTAGGTGTTACCACTCCGGGTCAGAGTGGACATGAGAAGGATGGCAATAAAGGGGTACTCCGTATTCCTCACATCAGAATATTTAGTGCCATGTCCAGGACACTTGTTAGGGGAGTCTTACCCCTCTGCAGAGATGCACTCAGCGTATTCTGCTACCAGAGCTGACTGGGTCAATGTATGTGTTACTTGTGCAAAATACTAAATGTCAAGTGGTGGCAACATATTCCAAATAAATTCATGCTGGAGGAATCTAAACTACTTGCCTAAAGCAACTTAAAATGGGTTGGCCATTTGAACAGACTTCAGGAGAGCAGACAGCCAAAATAGAGTCTAAACTCTCAATTTAGAGAAGGATCATGTAAAAGAGGTAGATCAAAACTCAGGCATAAGGACATCATAAAAAGAAACCTGGGGGTAACGAATATCATTGTCTTTCTGGCTACTCGAACCTTAGAATCTCCAGTTTAGAGAAAATGCTGAGTCACCCCTGATATCAGACAAGAAAACGTCATGCATAATTCATAAGTGATGCCAATCTTTGGGTCATTGACCTTGCATCAAGTTCTGTCTGGTGGGAGGCAGAGACAAACAAAGCATACGTAAAGAGCAAACTTCTGTTTTTAACACAAGAATTCTTTGTCAAAAGGGATTAATTCTCCTGGCCTTTCGGAAACAGTTTGTAATCACTGGATAAAATACATCATATTTGAAAGTTCCTCTTCAAAGTACAATGAAGTATTTCATTATTACTTTAAAGGAACTTCCTGTGCACAGAAGCCTCTTCACTCAGCCCAGTAAAGAAGTAGCGTCTGACACTATATAAACACAGCAGGCAGTGACAAATCAAGTGTGTGATTCAGGCCCGGAGGAGCTATCTATTCCTCTCTCACACTTCAAGGTCAAGAACAGATTTGAGGTTGAATGGCTTCCAGTTTCGGCTGAGCCACCTGTGGGTGGGCGATGACAACATTGACACCATTTTATAGTACTTGACCCCTTGGTCAAGTTTAAGCTATAATCAGGCATCTGCATTTGAACTCATGTTTGAGTCCCTGTCCAGCTAAGCTCATCAGGTTCATATTGCACAAAGTGAGCTGATGACCAGCTTTGTCCAGCTGCAGGCTCATCTAGCTTACATTGCACTAAGTGAGTCGATGACCAGTATAGACCAGCAGGGCTTGGGCCTTGGCTCATGCCCGAGCTGCCCTCCCTTAACCCCCACTATAAATGACCTTCATGTCATTGACCTTGTGTCAAGTCCTATCTGGTGAGAAGCAGTGACAAATACTAAGTGTGCGGCTTGGCTCAGGCCTGGAGGAGGTATCTGTTCCTATCCTGCTCTTCAAGCTCAAGGATAGATTCAAGGCTGAATGGCTCTCGGTTTCAGCTGGGCCACCTTCGGGTGGGTGATGATGTCATTGACAATTATTGTATAGAACTGGACCCCTTGGTCAAGTTCAAGCTATAATCTGGCATCCGTGCTTGGACTCACATTGATTAAGTCCATATCCAGCTAGGCTCATCACTAAGTGAGCCGATGAGTAGCTGTTTGTGCACAACCAAACAACAACACCTGCAGCACTTAGTCCATGAGAGACCATACTGCTTGGACTAGCACTAGCACTTAGAGGCCACATTGATACACCCTGTTTAACTAAGAACTGCTTAAATCAAAACATCAATCATCCAGCCTCTGCAAGCAATGCGTCCACATCATTGACTGTCTCCAGCTACATCTTCAATCTGATTTTACAGCTTCACCTACTATCTGAACCAATCCCAGAGACCATCCTCATCTTCTAGATGTGCTGTTGCCACAAACCAATTGATAGCCGAGTTTATGACTTTCTACACTGACTTTCAACACCCAGCAAAAACTTTCTACACCGACTTTCAACACCCAGCAAAAATAACACCAACGTGATACAATAACTGTGATTCTACACCCATGCACCTTTTGTGTATGATTCGCTCAATAAAAATCTGAATTATAAACTTATCCATTTGTCTCTGTCTAGTCCTCTGTCAATCACACACTACTTACAAACTGTTTGCAGGATCGATGCATTCATATCGGTCCCACAACACAAACATCTCTTTCGACAATCAGAAAAAAAAACTGGAGGAAAATAATCAGCAGGACGTCACCATAAGATACGATGGACACCTAGTAGTAGTAGTAGTAGTTATAGATAAAGAAAAGATCAATAAAAAAGTAAAAATATATACATAGACTGATGTAAAATCAAATACACACACACACACACACACACACACACACACACACACACACACACACATATATATACACCAATAAAAAAGCTACATAGACCAATGTGAAAAGAAAACAATTTACCTATACTGATAAAAAAGTAAGCAAATATAGTAATTTACAAAGCATTTTGCTCAGATGTGGCACAAGGCCATATGAATTGGTCTCCCAATGGGACTCAAACTCACTCGTAAAGGCTTGCTAGTCTCGCTGGCTAACTATTACACCACCCAAGGTGCCTTAAAAAATAAGCAAATATATGTAGACCAAAAAAGTAAAGCACACATACACACACACATATATATATATATATATAGAGAGAGAGAGATAGAGATAGAGATATCAATGAAAAAGTAAATAACCTTCATTAACCAATGAAAAAGTAAACAATATACAATGAAATCATTTTCAATACAATTTTAATCCAAAAAATTCAATAAAATATTTCTTGTCAAAATTTTGGCTGAAAGTCTTTATATTTTTTCTAGAATTATTAACCATTATCCCAATCATGTCGAAATCACTCGGAAGGACTTGATGGTGAAAAATATTAAACGTTATCGAAAGGATTTAGAAAGAGAAGGCAGTCCACTTGTAGAGAAAGATGAAAATGGAAGATACCTTTATTTAGGTGAGTATGATGACGTTCCTTTTAATATATCAGTGATTGGGTTTTTTTGATTTCTGGGTTTTTGTACTTATGGACATGTCTACTGGGAAAGTTCTCTCTCTCTCTCTCTCAATATATATATATATATATATATATACTAAAGAACCGTTCCATTGGTCTAGTGGGTAGAGTGCTCACCAATTGCCCAGGAGACCAGGGTTCAATCCCAGGTCGATTCATACCAAAGACTCAAAAAATGGTAATTGATGTCTCCTTGCTTAACATTCAGCATTATAAGGTAGGGATCAAGGGCAAAGTAGAGCAATCCAGGGAAAGGAGTACTATCATCCCCTACACCTCAGGGTAATAGCTAATGAAATGGGAGCCTTTGGGTCGCTTTCTACCATGATTGCCAACTTTTATAAATACTAGGTGTGTCTGAAAAGTGATAGGACTGTCCTCATAAACAATTTATTTCAATTTCAAGGTATAAACTACATGGTTTTCCCATTAAAGTAACCACACTTGATTCTAATGCACTTTCCCATTGTTCTCTGCTACACTTCTATGCACTGCTAGAAGGATTCTTCTTGGATACTTTTCAGATCAGTCTTTATGGCCTTCTTGATGACCTCCATACCTTTAAAATGGGTCTCCTTGATGATCCTCTTGAGTTTGGGGAAAATAAAAAAACATACATGGAACATGATCAGGTAAATAGGGTAGTTGTTCCAGTACAACAATGTTCTTGTCAACCAGGAACTGCCTGATGCCCGGGGTATTGTGAGCGGGAGCATTGTCATGGTGAAGCTGCCTCGATTTGTCCTGTCACAACTCTTGTTTCTTCTTGCGCACTGAGCAAAGCTTATGCAACTGGATCTTCTTTTAGACGTGTGAATTGATCATCATGGCCTTGTGGTTAGATCTCTCTGCAGACAATGCCCCTCTCATCAAAGAATGTGATCAATATGACTTTAACTTTTGACTTTGTCTTGCTTTCTTCAGTCTCAGCAACATCGGAGACTTCTCTGACTGCACTGATGCTTGGTTTCTGGGTTGTACTCAAAAATCTATGTTTCATCACCAGTGATGATTCTATAAAGCAAATCTAGTTCAGTTTAAAAATGCTTGATGATGTCCTGACACACCTTCATGTGGTGCTCCTTCTGATCATCATTCAGCAGTCTTGGTATCATTTTGGCATAGACTTTCTACATGCCCAAATCTTCAGTGATAATCGTTAAAACACTGTTTTTCTTCATCCTGACGAACATTTAGCAGCCAATTGCCATACACCACCTGCCTTACCTGCTCAATATTGACCTCAGTTCTGCTTGTTGAAGAACTCCTGCTCCTGGAGTTATCTTTCACCACTTTGTATCCCTTTTTAAACCTCTTGTGTCACTCAAAACATGTGTGCATGACATGGTGCTATTTCCAAATACTTGTTAGAACATTTCAAGTGCTTGTAATAGAGTTTTCCCCAGCCAAACCAAAAATTTCAAATATATTCATTACTTGGTGTTTATTGTTTATTCCTCTATGCTCATATCTGAATGACCTGAAAAAGAGGTGCTGTAAACAAAAGCATGTAAAAAATTCAATAGTTGCAAAAAGTTAAGATTACATTCATATGTTTCCAAGATATCATGTTTGATGATAACACAATTCGCTTATCTCTCTTTTGCCCATAGCTCAAATAGCATACCCAATCCTGTTACTTTTACATGCTGACTTTGTGTATATATATATATATATATATATATATATATATATATTTACTAATCTAATATCTACCAGTATTCACGGTACCAGAAAAAAACAAAAAAAACCCTGGCCAGGAACAAGAGATAAAAATATCTCGAATCACCGCCCAGAGGAAAAAGAAAAAAGTTTTTTGGGTAAAAAAGAAAGAAAAGACCAACCTCGTCCGACTCCTTGAAAAAAATCAAGGGGTACTAAGTCAGTGGTCAAAAGAAAACCAAAAAACCCTCCGCAAATGCTGCAATGCTACAATTACTAAAGTGCTCAACATAAACCAATGGAGCCAATTATAGAATTAACATGGGCTTTACCGTAATGACGGACTGATTATAGTGGATAAAAGTACACCGAAGAAGTGTGATGGGATTAGAAAAAAATTGTATAAGCTGTTTGAGGACTTTGGATTTAGGTTAGATGTAACAACAGATTTAAAAATAACCGATTATCTTGATATTACTTTAAACTTATATAGTGGAACAGTATCTCCATTTAGAAAAAGGAACCAGGATCTGCGTTATGTAAACAGGGGATCTAATCACCCAATATAGGTATATATATATATATATATATATTTACTAATCTAATATCTACCAGCATTCACAGTACCAGAAAAAAACAAAAAAAACCTGCCAGGAAGAGATAAAAGTATCTCGAATCACCGCTCGGGGGAAAAAGAAAAAATTATTGGACAAAAAGAAAGAAAAGGCCAACCTCGTCCGCTCCTTGAAAAAAATCAAGGGATATGCAGTCAGTGGTCAAAAGAAAACTAAAAACCTTCCGCGAATCCTGCAATGCTACAATTACTAAAGTGCTCAACACAAGTGGAGCCAATTATAAAATTAACTTAAATTGCGAGTCAAAAATCTTCTACTAAAGTTTCACCTTATCGGATCATCAGGAAGCCTAACTTCATCGAAGTTAGGCTTCCTGGTGATCCGATAAGGTGAAACTTTAGTAGATTTTTGACTCGCGATTTAAGTTAATTTTATATATATATATATATATATATATATATTAAAAACTGTTGGTTGTCACTAAATCACTTCGCTGGTATGTGTCGAACCAAGTGCAATATAATATGGAGAGTGCTCAATATCTAGGATAGAGCTTGGACAAAAAACTGAACCATTTTTTATTATTGCTATAAATTTTTATGAAACTTCAATGGCTCAGACACACATTGAATGGGATTGTTTTCCTTGATTCTTGTCAAAGTTTCCATAATTGTAGATGCAGTGATTTTTCTTTTGCAGCCATGATATTTTGTTATGATAATTTCCAGCTTTCTCTTAATTTTTGAAAAAAACATCAGTTGATGAATGATGATGATTCAATTTCTTTACTACATCGCAAAATGACAGTTCCACAATCATTGTATGCTGCAATTTGACCTTTTTCAAACTCAGATAGCCAATAGCAACAGGCTAATTACAAATTAAGTTATCAAGTCAAGGAAAAGAAAATTTTTAGAAATTTCCTATTTTTTTGTAATTTGAGTATTTTCTTTTAAAAAATTATGACTTATCATTACAACTAAGGGAACAATGATAATCACACTCTATGTATGTCTAAGCCATTGAAATTTCATTTAAATTTGTGGCAATACTAAAACTGGTTCAGTTTTTCAGTCTTTTTTTGTCCACATAAAAAAAGAGTGACAAAACTAATAAAAATAGTAAAAGATTGTAATCATCAGGAAAGATTTGAGGAATTAGGATTAACTCCCATAAAGAATGAAGAATGAGTTGTGATAAAATTAAAACTTTCAAAATAATTTACTGAATTTCTAATTATGGTGGGTATTTTTTAAAATATTTCTCCTTGAACTGAAAATTTACTGACAAGGCAAATTAAAAAAAAAAAAGTGTATAAATCAATTGGATTTTCTTGCTAATAGAGTAATATATTTTGGGAAGAAATTGCCTAATCAGATCAAAAACAAAAATAGTGTAAAAAAATTACGATTGAATAGAATCGATTTGAAATAATGGTATAAAAAATAATTCTAAGAGGATATTTTTGGGAACAAAACAGAATTTGATCTTTATATAAATATTGTATCGATATGGTATATGTTCAGTGCAAAGATTCTTTTTTTAAGACTGATGTTTGGTAGTTTGGTTTGGTTTTTTGTTTTATGGCATATCAACCATTGTAGGTTATTTAATGTCAAATCCATTTTTATACATATAAAGTTGGTTGGCGACCATAGTTGAGGGCGACCAGAAGGCTCCATTTTCAATAGCTACTACACCGAGGTGTAGGGGAGGGTGCTACTCCTTTCCCTGGATTGTTCCACTTTGCCCTTGATACATACCTTATATTGCTGAGTGTTAATCAAGGAGGTATCAAGTACCATTTTAAAAGTCTTTGGTATGACACGACCTGGGATTGAATCCAGGTCTCCTGGACCATTGGCAAACACTCTACCCACTAGGCCAATGAACCCGTTAAACATATAAATAGTTCTATTTCAAACAATTCAGTTTAGTATAAGTACAGTTTAAATATCAAACAATTCTATTTGACCCATAGGTAGGACCCTATCAGATGCTACCACTCTGGGTCAGAGTGGACTTGGGAGTAATGGCAGTAAAGGAGTACTCTGCATTCTCCAAAGCACCAGCATGACTGGAGCCTCACCATCAGATTGTTTAGTGTCATATCCAGGACGCTCATTGGCGAGTCTTACCCCTCTGCAGAGATGCAGAGGGGTAAGATATATATATATATAGTAAGTATATATATATATATATATGCTGCAAACAAAACAACAGCTGTGTAGCCAACAAAGTCCTTATCAGATAATGACTCTGGAGATTAGGCAATGTATAATTACTACTAAACAAGAGCATCCCAGCAGTATCTTATGATACCACCAAAATTTGTTGGTTTTCAGTCACATTATCAGAATGCCTGATCAAGATGTAGCCATTTAGTGAAATTCTTTGTTTTAATCATAACTTTCAAGTAACAAAATGTTAATTCAGTGATGTAAGATTTGAATTAACTGATAAGATGACATGTCATTATTCTGAAAGTCAATGAGAAGAGAATTTCCCATGAATTTAATGTGCAAAGTTGGTATACCAGATCTCAATAAAGAATCATTTATTCAGTGATGTTAATTTGATTTGTATAATGAATTGATAATGTCACTGAAAAGTTGAGATGTAGTCCACCATCAAACAGGAAAATCCTTTGGCCATTTTGTTCCATTTTTGTAATTGATGTTAATCAAACAATTTATTTTAAAAATAGTGACCACTACTACAGACTCTCCAAGTGTGGAAATAGTAAAAAAGTTTAGCAACAATTATATTTTACAATATCTTCAATAGCTGGTTAGAATTACAAATAAAACAGTTATACAATGGTATTAGTACTGCTAAGATATTTGTACAGCTGAAATGTAGAAAGACTGAAGGTAGGTAGGTGGTCCAGGACAAGAAATTCAGAGGGTATGTACCTTAGGAACCCTGTCCAAGGGGTATCCTGTTTGATGTAAAAGTAATGTTGCAAAGTGATCCCCCCTCTAAAAATTAAATGAGCAACTTTTTCCCAAAAACTTCTTTTTTTTTCTTAGATTTCATTCCTCAGACATTCATGCTCCCTGCTGATTACAATCTGTTTGTTGAAGAATTTCGAAAACATCCCAACACAATGTGGATAATGAAACCCTGTGGAAAAGGTATGTAGGAAAACAAAGATGAATTTCTTTATTGATTAATTGATTGATTTTTATGATATTTTAACTTGTCTTGGGTTAATTTGTATTTAGAGGTTTTAGAGGTTAGGGAATTGTGTTCATTGTATGTTCATATATATATATATATATATATATATATATATAGGCTACTTTTTGGCACATGGTATTGTGATATCAAGTATTACGATCTAATACAAATAATTTGTAAAAAGTTATATCTTTTCAAGTAACAAATAATAATAATCCATAATAAATGATTGTACAGTTCTATTTAACACATAGATAGGGTCCAACAAGATACTAACACTCTGATTCCTGGAAGTAATGACTATAAGAGAGTACTCTGCCCTCTCCAAAGCTCCAGAACGGGAACGTCACCATCAGATACAGTTTAGTGTCATCCAAGTCTCCTCTTTTTGGTAGGGTCTTACCTCTCTGAAAGGTATACCACCTATATATTCTAAGCCTCACTGAAGGCCAAAATTTTATTAATGTAGATATTGTAATTATTAAAGTTATAAAATAGTTTTAAGGATTACACTCCTTGCTTTCCAAATTGTACCTTGAATGGCTGCTTGGTGGTGTGACTAAAGTAGCATGTAAATGGTGTGGCAAAGTCGAAATTCACTCTCTTAGTTTCGGCCTCGACAACAAGAAGCATGCATATGAGTGAGTGCATTTCTTCACCAGAAGTCTATTGCCCCAACAAACCTCTTGTCATACCTCGCATGGTACTATGCTTTGACAAAAGTCTTCACAACTTTTATTCTATTAAGGACTCTTCAGCTACTTAACTACCAAAGGACTCTTTAACTACTAGATAGGACGTTTCCTTTAAAATGAACTCTTTTAGTACTTCAGTCATTGTGAATTGTTTTATATTGTTTAGCATGAAGAAATATTAAGCCATAATCCTCTACTACAAATGTCAGAATCTTGTGCCTCACACTCAAATAATTGTGGCAGTGAGTTTTGGTGCCTAAATACGATAAATATATTAAGACAAACCTTCAAGTTGTCAATACCAAAGCCTTCTCGATTCTATTCCTGCACAGTCAGTAATAACAAGCAGATATCAATAAATTTATGTTTCATACTATTGTACTCACTATATGCAGACTATTCAATTACCTGTGTTTGCTGAGAACTACCTCACTAGGTGGCATAATAACTGTGGTGTCTATTGGAAACAATGTCCAGATAAAAAGAAAGACCTATAAAAAATCTCTTTTACAGTTAACAACATGTGACTCACATGCATAAAGAATTGTTATAGTAAGAATAACTAAAAGTATTTATGTACATTGTACAAATACAAAATTAATAGACACCTGAAAACATATCTGAAAATCATTAATTATTGGCCAAAATATATAAATACATAAAAAGGTGCCTGTTCAATCCAACCTCTTAATATTTTTTTTCTGTTTGCTTGTTTTATGTATTATTCATTTTTGCATAAACTTTTTATTACTGTTGTCCAGAAGACTCCTCTGCTACAATATAAAGTTATATTTCTTTCTATTTTCTTTCAATTTTAGTTACAGTCACTCATTATGCTAATTTGTCATATTATCAAACTAACTTTTAATGTTTCAACATATCCACATAATGCCATGAGATGTTCACATATGATAAATAGTACAACAGTTCAAAACCCTTTCAGTTGTGTTTGAAAATGCTTGTATGATGAAGAGTGAAAAGTTACACGAGAAATAAAACAATTGTAATACCAACTTTAAGTCCTATTTCTTACTATCTATCTATCTATCTATCTATTTTGTATTTTATTTTCTTTTAATTTTAGCCAGAGGTGTTGGAATATTCCTGGTCAACAAAATTTCTCAACTGAAGAAATGGTCACGGGACAGCAAGACAAACAGGTTATAATTATTTCTAATACTTTTATTCAAAAATTAGAAATGAAAATATAACTGAATTGTCATAAAATTTTATTTTGTATTATCCAAAATAGATGTATTGATATAGACATATGTAAATAGCATTATTTTATTGAGATTTAACATTTTAATAAAGACTGGCAGGAGTACTTAGCATTGCTCAGGAAAAAGAGATAAGAGGCAAAGTATATTAATGAAATTATTCTTTTTTCCGTAGGGGTGGATTTTAGCAAAAAATATTTTCCTGATGGGAACAGAGAAGACTTCATTGGTTGAGAACCTTCAGAGCCCATTTGTTGACGAATCTATGTTATATGGACCTTGCTCAATCAATCAGTCAGTTCCCATCTCCTTATCTTATTTCACTTTGTTTCTTCTTTAGTTGGTTGTCTTGTCACCTCAGTTGATTTAATGTCTCCTTCATGTTGCCATCTTTGTTCTTGTTTGTTGATGAGGAGTGACAATGTGATAATCACTCAACATCATCTCTGAAAGCAAGCACAAAAACTTTGTCCTAATATCAGACTCTCTCTGTCTTATTATCACTAAGGAATATAAAACTGCAAGACTTCCTTATCTTTAAACTCCTGGGTAGATTGGACGCCATGTCTAATCTCCCCAATCTACAGAGATTTTTATATGCTAGATTTCATGCCACATTAGAGTGAGAAAAAATGGAAGAGTATAGGATTTATGCTCTGATGTTTTTTAAATGGCCGGTGATGACCATGTGAAGCAGAAAGAATTCTAAAGATTGGATCCAAGACTCACTTCTTCCTGAAACAAAAGTAGTGAGACATTGGTAAATTAAATAGTTTTGGAAACCTGATTGGACAGAGTAGTCACATGTCATGTGTTTTCAACTATGTTGGTGCATTTTGATTTTTGTGTTGCACCAAAATAAAGCTTGTGTTTGGAGCCAGTTACGTGACAAGGTTGCCTATATAGTCTGTGACTTCAAAAGCTTTCTTTCTCTTACATTCTGACTCCGAACTGGACAGCTTTCACTCTTACACGCTTACACAGCTTCAGACATTTTGCTACATACAGATAGAGACAACAGACAACATAGAAGAACATACAGCCAGCAAAAATACATTCATTGCTACTATGAAACGTGTATATTTGCCACTCTCCCATGTGCTGGACTTTGCATGGATATCAAAATCACCTCACACATATAGACACACATGCTGCTGTTTTGGTACTTTGTTTTCTCAAGCATATATACATACATGCACATATATGTAAATAAGGACTGTTACATTATAACCCTTAGTTTTAACTACGAACACACATACACACAGATATTTTTTAACAAAGACGCACTTACATGATATTTGTATCAACCCCACTCACACATTCATGAATATCTCACAAATAATATTCGAACATTCTTCCTACTTTGTATTTTGTTTTGTTTAGTTAGTACATAAAATCTCCTGTTTAATTTCATCACGTTGTCGTTAAATTTCTTTTGTCTGCATTGTCTATATTACTGATGCTTTAATGTCATCCTCCACAAAATTGTTGGGTAGACACATTCAACGTTGTCCTCACAAGAGCTGACTTGGTAGCCAAATCAGCTTTAGATTTGGCTCCTGACAAACTTCAGATTTCATATACTGACTTGAAACCCCAAAATAAGATTCTTTCACACAAAATTGTAACGACGCTGGAATTAAAAATTCACACTAAACTCTTCCCGATCAAACCCATTTTGGTAGAAAATCCAGAAAGGAACAAGTTATCATATCCCAATTATAAATTTTTCACAAAAGACTTACACATCCCTTTATTCTCAAACAATGAAAACAACCATAGTGTATAACATATCAAACACCCAGTACTGTTAAACACTTTTTCATAGAATGAAGAGCTTTCACTCTCTGAAAACTCTTGTTCAATGCAAATAATATGAAAGATCTATTTAAAAATGTCTTTTGTGAGAGAAATAAAATTATACCAAAATATATAAATATAAACCAGATCAATACCCCTTTATGTAATCCCTTAACATGATCTCCGATGATGTTAATATTTCGTTGAAATTGTCAACAACAAAAGTGTAAATAGACATACAATGCACATTATTCCCTAACCTCTAGACATAATATAACTTTAGACTTTTGACATGCCATTAAAATCCATCAACCAACCAACCAATTTCATGTGATCATTTATATTATTTATTGACAACATTTAATCTTTACTTGTTCAGCGTAAATGAAGAGATGGAGTATCTCAACCACTCAGGTTGGGTGTTTCTTACTAATTGACTAACTTATTTTAACTCTTGAACCATTTTGGTCACCTTACTGAAACCATCCAATCAAGCCATGGTCTCAGATTGACATCGAGTTCAATGGTTGTCCATCAAACTGGTGGAACTTATTGTATCTTTCCATTCATGATTCAACTTGAACGCTCCACTACATATCAAAAATAGATCTCACTGATCTATGTAACATCTGACAAAATGTGGGCAGTTATGTTGCTGCAAGAAAACATTGTTCAGGGTTTAAATTTCCTAACTTTAAAAGAAAAAAAAATTGTGTTAATAAAATAACTATTTATATTTCATCATCATTAAGGTGTGTCAACAATGCGGATTTTCTTGACTCTCTCTTGCCATCCTTCCCTATCAGCCATTGCACTTGGTTTGTCTTCTAGATGTGTTCACACAGAGCTTTGTTGGTGAGCCAACACTGGTGTGTCTATAGGAAACCATCATTTATAAATTTGTACTTACATCACCAGCAGTGCCCAGCTTGTCTTGCTCATCTTTCTTGGATGGTTTGTGAGATGGGAGGTAAGTAGCTGTACAACTGCTGCTTTGTTGGATGCTGCTTCCAGAATTTATTTAAAACAACACACAGCATCCTTGTATAGTTCCCATCTAGCTTTTCATTATTCATTAAATAAATTTTGTTTTATGGACTATTCATACTAAACAGAAACAGAAAGTGTTATGCTAAACATAACACTTTCTGTTTCTAACTGTTTAGTATGAATTTCTAATTATCAAGAAAGATTGTAAAATCAACATTGTTTAGAAAAAAGGAAATTAGAAGAAAGTATTTTTTTACATTTACATATTAGTCTTGCTGTATCTGTATTGTATCTAAGTCTTGACCTCTTACTCAAAGAAGATAAGTATTTCAACTAGTTTACTAATGTAAAACCCAAGAGAAATAATATTGGCATAAATATAAGTAACTAGTCAGTTTATAAAGATATGAAATTCAATGAAGACATACAAATTGTCAGTTGTTCAATCTGTATTATAATAATCTGATTTCGGTAGAGAGGTTACTAATTCACAGCAAAAATGCCACAGGGTAGCAAGATGTTTGTTAGGGCAATTGCTCTAAAATGCTCTAACTTAGAGAATAAAGGAAATTCCAATCCAGTTTTCAACTTGATAATAATAGTGTGGGGTCTGTGTAATGCTCTTTATGATCAGTTTGATTTCACAAGGGAGATAACTATACTTCTCTTATTAATGTAATTATTTGCAATCAATTATAACATGAATTCTTTATGTAATATATCACTGACCTTACGAGCTCTCAAAGGAGGCTTTTAAATGAGTGTGTAACATTATTTTTATGAAACATTTTTTACTATTGAAATGCATGGCAAATGACTTTAAAAAGGGATTGTCAGAGGTCAGGAATTAATGTAAGTATTACTGAAAGGATAGGGCTAATATATGTATGATTATTATTTGATATTTATCTTAATTTTTGTTGTAAAAGTAAAAGTAAGTAAAATTGGTGACCTTAGTCAAGGGTGACCCAAAGGTTCCCTTTTCAATAGCTACTACACTGAGGTATAGGGGAGGACATTACTCCATTCCCTTGATTGCTCCACTTTACCCATGATCCTTTCCTTGTAATGCTGAGTGTTAAGCAAGGCAGTATCTAGTCCCATTTTTTGAGTCTTTGCTATGACTTGACTTGGCATTGAACCCCAGTCTCCCAGACCATTGACGAACACTCTACTCATTAGGCCAATGGCCCGGTTTAATTTTTGTTGTAGTCATAACTTAAATAATTTATATAAATCTATTTAGTTTGTTTCTTTTTTTTTTTTGAAAATTTCTGTGTATTTTTCAGTTTTGTACCACCAACAGCTAAAGACACTTATGTCATTTCAAAATATATTGACAATCCACTTCTGATTGGAGGGAAAAAGTTTGACCTTCGGCTTTATATCCTTGTTACATCATTCCGACCACTGAAATGTTATATGTGAGTCTTTTGTTTTTCTATTTTGTTGTAAGTTTTTACTAGTCATAAGGTTTGCAATCCAGCCAAACAATACATGTGAAAGATAGAGCCCATATTCCTGTTGAGACCTTGTCCAGGGATCTGATGTTTTTATATGAATATTAACTTGATCTTCAGCTCCAGTAGAAATGATGTGAGATTGGCCTCAAAAATCATTCAAGCTATAACCTTGTTATATCCTTCCACCAGTTGTTATAATCAATGTTTGATAATGCAACTGAGGAGAAAAAGATAGAGGAGAAGAGGAAAGACTAATTGGATGAGGATAACATCATATTGTTCATTGTTTTGGCAAAGCAGTAGAAAGAAATGATGATGATTATCATAACTTGACTTTGTGAATGAAGATCAAAAAAAGGCATGTTTATGAAGCTGATATGGAACAAGCAGGCATGGTTGAAGTTGAAGGTCTGGGCAGGGTTTGATGACATAATGTTGCAATTCCTCCTCCTGCAACTTCTATCCTTGAGGGTGGTCCTGCAGGTGTTTTCAAAGGAGGAGACAACATAGTTGGTGGTTAAATACCAAGCATCACAGTTTTCAGCCAGGGTAGACCATCAGTGATGGTTGAAATGACAAGCACTGAGGGATTTTTTCAAGAAGTCCTAAAATCACTTCTTTAGTGCCTCTCTGTCGTAATAGCCAGCAGAAATCAAATTCCATTATGATTCATAAAGTCTTCATTTTGTTGCCTATAGGTTGTTTGAGGTCACTAACTGACTGGTGGATGTAGTGGTGAGCAATCACATGATAAAGAATTAAGTCTTTTTTAGCCAATCGAAAGGGACTGCAGACTGAAGCTTTGGACACTTTCTTGATTCTATCAAAGAGCATGGTGTTACTGTAATCAAATTGAAATTGTAATTTTGCTGCACTTTTGCTAAATCTCAAATTCTTATTCCTTTTCTTTCTTTTTTCTTGATGTTTTAGATACCAACTAGGCTTCTGTCGATTTTGTACTGTTAAATACAATGCCAATATCAATGAACTGGACAATATGTTTGTCCATTTGACCAATGTCTCTATACAAAAGCATGGGGTAAGTATTTGAAATCTGGTTTTATACAGTTAAGTAACATCAATGAATAAGTCAACACATTTTGCTAAGATGAAACAATACCAAAAATAGCTAAGCTATTTCAGCTTCCCCTTTTTTGGATACCTCAAGCACGAGGCAATGAATCCAATTCTGTTCCTTTAAGAATCAGCTAATATGATACTAATCAATCTTCAATATGGAAATATTGCTGTAAGTGCAGCAAGAATGATGAAGATGATTATCATCAAGTTATGCCAAAAGCATGAATTCTCTGGTCTCTGGACTCTCTCTCCCCATCCATCCCTATCAGCATTTGTTCTTGGTAAGTAATCTAGAAAGCATTTAGTGTCAGCATTGAACTGATGAATGTATGTGGTGTATTCAATTAGTTTCCAGACTTTTTTTGTATAGGCATTTAAAATTGTCATAGATTCTTGAAAATTCAGTATGTTATTGCTATACATCTTATGAGATGACTGACCAAATTTTATGATTCCACGTTCAAATGAACAGCTACAGCAGCAATTGGAATACACCCTACTAAAGCCTGATTGTCACAGCTGGTGAATTTCAAAAATGCAATCTGGACATGAGGACATTTTTGAAGAATGATTTGCAATAAAATTCTGTTTTAAACTTGGAAAAAATGCCACAGAAACGTACAGAATGCTTCAGACTGCTTTTCGACCATCTTGCATGAATCGAGCATCAGTTTTTGAGTGGCATAAGAGATTCAAGGAAGGCAGGGAGTCTGTAAGGGATGATGAGAGGTGTGGGAGGAGTAAGGTAGTCAATACACCAGAGTTGATTGGTCAAAGGGTTAGGGTTAAGGTTACTATGTTGAGGTTTTAAGGGAGTTCAGGAAGAGATTCCTAGGGAAGAGGCCAGCACTCATCAAATCGGGTGAGTGGCATTTCCACCAGGACAATGCACCAGTCCACAACTCCATCCTTGTCACAGACTATTTGACCAAGATGGGCATCAAGACAGTTCCTCAGCCTCCCTATAGTCCAGACCTTGCTCCCTGTGACTTTTGCTTATTCCCTAAGCTTAGAGGCTGTTGTTATGAGACTATTGAGATGAAAGAGGCTGTGATGAAGGTCATTGACACACTTACACAAGAGGACTTCCATGGGGTCTTCCAGAAGTTATTGGAACGGTACAACAAGTGCATTGCAGCCGGAGGAGATAATTTCAAAGGGGACGAGAGTTTCATGTGTGTACTATCAATAAAAGTGCCCATACGAAAAAAGTCTGGAAACATTTAATGATCCTCGTAAATTTGTTGGTTGCCCAACACTGGTGTGTCCATGCGTAGGAATCCATGGAAGAATGTCACTTATGAGTTTGTCCTTACTTCCTCAGTAGTGCTCAGCAAGTCTTGTTCATCTTAATTGGATAGTTTGTGTGATGGGAGGTAAGTGGTCATACACTTACTATTTTGTAGGGTGCTGCTTCCATAATTTATTCAAAACCACATGTATATATTTACCTACCCCTTTTCATGAGTAGGATGAGACACTAGGTCAATTTTTTAAGAGGAGTTTAATAGGTTTAAATTCAAATTTTTACTTCTCCAAGACTGGTTTCTATACTAAGGCTTTACTATTTACCCATAGCTGGAGGGAGAATAATTGGATTCATACCTTTCCCTAGGGTATTAGTGCTAAATGAAATGCAAATAGCTTCATTCAGGATTTAAACTCATATCACCATGTCCATTTCCTATGATTACACTATGAACACCTCAAAACAGCATGTTATCATTTAGCCTGAGTTTTGTTCCTACAGCATATGATCTAAAGCTTTCCAAGTTCAGGGATCCAATGTATTTCATTGGTTCTTAGATGCCTGTGTCAGTCTCTCTCTGCTGATACATTCATACTTCCCCAATCACCAATCATTCTTTTTATTCATTTACCTCATCTCATTGTCATTACAATCCTTTGCTGAGTATATATTTATCTAACTCCTCTACCATGGGCAAGATGTGACCCAGGGTCAATTTTTAAGCAGAGTGTTGCCAGTTTGTATTTGTTAAAGAACTAGTCTTCATTTATATGAACAATAGGATGGATTTATGTTTCTACTCTCCATTGTTGTGTTCAACTTGCTCTCTGTCTCTCTGTTTCTGTCTCTGTCTGTCTGTCTGTCTGTCTCTCTATATATATATTGTTAAAGAACTAGTCTTCATTTATATGTACAATGGGATGGGTTTATATTTCTACTCACCATTGTTGTGTTCAATTTGTTCTCTGTCTCTGTCTCTGTCCCTCTCTCTCTCTATATATATATATATATCATTGAAGGACTAGTCTTCATTTATATGTGCAATGGGATGGTTTTATGTTTCTACTCACCATTGTTGTGTTCAACTTGCTCTCTCTCTCTCTCTTTATATATATATATATATATATATATATATATATATATATATATATATATATATTGTTGAAGAACTAGTCTTCATTTATATGTACAATGGGATGGTTTTATATTTCTTCTCACCATTGTTGAATTTTTTATTTTATCATACATGTAAAAACATGTGTGATCCCTTGTTCTCATCAACCACCAACGAGGAGTGATGCCACAGTTCTACCCACGACCATTGTTGTATTCAACTTTGGATTGCTGACTAACTTGTCTTAATTGGTTCATGTTTTTTTTTTCTTAGGAATGGACATTGTGCAGTTATGATTCTTGCTGCTGATGTTTTGGTCAGTTTCCTCTGGTGAGCTGAAGGTGTCAAGTATTAACTGAGAGTTTTCCTTCTTCTAGACTGGCTAAAGAGACCAGTCTGCCCTACTATTTATCCATAGCTAAAAGGAAAACAAAAGGATTCATACCTTTCCCAAGAAGATTACCATTGAGGGAAAAGCAAACAACCTTATCCAGGACATGAACTTGGCCTGCCAAATTTATTTCTTATGATAATAATCATTATGACATACCTCCTTTGCTGAGTAGTGACTAATTTGGCATTTCTTAGGGTGAATTTTCAGCAAAAGAATAAATTATAATAATTTAAGTTGTTAGTTACTCATTTTCTTATTAATTTCATAGGCAAAATATTTATAGTTGTTTGCTCAGTCAGCTGGGACTGTAGAATATCCTGACTGCACCTCTGCAGAGGGGTAAGGCCCTCCCCCCAATGAGTGTCCTAGATATGATACTAAACAATCTGATGGTGAGGTTCCAGTAATCCTGGAGCTTTGGGTAATGCAAAGTACCTCTTCATTGCCATCGCTCCCAAGTCCACTCTGGCCCAGAGTGGTAGCACCTGATAGGGTCCTATCTATGGGTCAAATAGAACTAAACTATATACTTATGCTAAACTGAATTGCTTGAAATAGTACTGTTTCAACATTTAAACTGTGTACTTCATTTAAACTGCGTACTTATGCTAAACTGAATTATTTAAAAAAGAAGTGTTTTTTGAATGCTAAACTGAATTGTTTGAAATAGAACTGTTTTTGACATTGAAACTGTACTTATGCTAAACTGAATAGTTGGAAATAAAACAGTTTTGACATTTAATTGTGTGTAAACAAAAATCTGTTCTTATACTAAACTAAATTCTTTGAAATAAAACTGTTTTCTTGACTAAACTTAATAGCTTAAAGTAGAAATGTTTTTGACAATTAAACTGTATTTATACTAAACTGAATTGTTTGAAATGGAACTGATTATTTGTATAAAAATAAATTTGGCATTAAATAACCTACAAAGGTTGATATGCCATAAAACACAAACAAACAAACATTTATGGTTGTAAAGAAAGCAACAATACATTTCAAAATGTTTTGAACTTGTCAGTGAAGTCACAAGATAAAATGGAGATAGTTTTTTTTTCTTTTTGCAGGAAGAATATAATGCTGTCCATGGTGGGAAATGGACAGTCCAGAACTTGCGCCTGTTTTTAGAAAGCACACGTGGAAAAGAGGCAAGTATCTCCATTAAATCCTCCTCCTCCTCCTCCTCCTCATCATCATCATCATCATCATCATCATCTGCTGACCGTACAGATTCCCTTTTTTCCCTGGACACATGTCTCACCATATTAATGAGGAGATGACCGAAGTTATATCCATAGTCCAGACTAATGAGTTTCATCCCATTACAGAGAATGATTCCCTCAAATGTGTGTTTGTTTATAATTGAGTTTTGACTTATGTGAACTTATTTTCATTAAAAGCTTGTATTTTGTATGAACATGTTTGCTCTAAATACTGTGTAAATTTTTGTTTTAAGACATAATATAAACTATATAAATTCTTATTCTTAATCAATATGGACCAATAAAAAGTTGAACAAATACTAAATTTAGCCGCTACAAATTCTAAAAAGTTAGTGTGTATAATACCCATTTTTTTTCCATGATTTTGTTGTTCAAAGTTAGGAGTACATGTTATGCATGAGTGTATGTTATACACAGGGGATTATGGTACTGTAGCCTTAAAAGTCTTAAAATTCAAGGAGTGGGAAGCAATCTAAAATGTGTGTATTCTGCTCTGTGTTTCAAAATAACTTAAAAATCCAAAGTTATTACTCTCTTCTATCATATGACATCTTTTAGCCAATCAGCATTTTAATTTTTATAAAAGTAAGACTCACAATAGAATAATTGTCATGAGATTTAATTAACTTTTATTCCCTTATTTGCAGGTGTCAGATAAACTATTTGATGAAATCAACTGGTTAGTGGTTCATTCTCTTAAATCTGTGGCTGTAAGTATCTAAACTTTTTTTCAAGATGAAGAAAAATATTTATAAAATTAATGATAATAATGATTGACAATCTTCATCAAAAATAAGTAAAAATAAATCAAATATGCCATAAACATTACTAGTATATAAAACAATAACAACAACTATGGTGCCGATAAAACAAAGACAAGAGTATCGAATGGTTTTATAGGTATTATTTGGATGCTTGTTATTGGTAATGTTGCTGGTATAGAAAATATTAGAGAAAGATTTATGACAAAAATGTTCCATCTAAGAAAGTCAGATAACTTACTACTACTACTACTACTACTACTACTACTACTACTACTGCTTCTGTTACAACTGCTGCTTGATGCAAAAAATAAGATGAAAGAAATACTAGTTAAAAATTAATACCAATAACAATGCTTCATTTAAGAATGTCAGACAAATTACTACTGTTATTACTAATAAGTGTAAAGAAGCAAGAGATTTGGTTTCTTTGTTTAATGGTATATCAAGATTTGCAGGTTATTTAATGCCAGAAGTCATCTTGTAGAAGAACAATGGTGATACTATTTAACCCATAGCTGAGGGGGATAAGGGGATTCAAAGCTTTCTCAAGGGTATTAGTCCAAAAGTGAACATAATAGAGTGACTGGAATTCAAATTCACTTACTTTGAGGCTGCACGTCAGCACTTTAGATACTATGCCTCTAAGACTTCCTCAGAAGCAAAAGAAATAAGATGAAAGAAAAACTAGACAAAAATTAATAATAATAAAAATGGTTTAAGAAAGTCAAACACCCTAAGACAACACCTACTACTACTACTAGGTGTAAAGAAGCAAAAAAATAACATGAAAAAAAATAATGACAATCTTGCTGTCAAAAATTGATAATAGCAATAATAATGATCATACTTGTCTTTTTCAGCATTTTATTTTTATCTTCTATTTTATATTTTGTTATTGTTATTCATTTTTTCAGAGTATTATTGCTAATGATCGACATTGTTTTGAATGTTATGGGTAAGTACAGAAATGATTCACATCTTCTGTTTTGGCTTTGTTTCACCATTAAAAAATTTGAATTTGAATTATAGATTCTGAAGATTTTTTGTTGTTAGTGATATCAATTTTGGTTCTGTTAGCAATTGTTGGAGATAGAGTTTGTGCCAGTATTATGCCCTTCCCATATGCAATCTATGATACATCCTCCCAATCTATGATACAAACCCCTCAATCTATGATACGAGCCCCCCACTATACTACATGTCAGTTTTCGTAATGTAGTAAAAAGTAAAGTTGTGACCGTAGTTGAGGGTGACCAGAAAGTTTCCTTATCAATAGCTACAACACCCAGGTGTAAGAGAGTTTTACAGCAGCAACTGGGGCCAAAAATCAAAGACACGAGTCTCTTACTGATGAAGGTGTATATCTTTATTTGCACACATGTTCAGCGTAAAATGCATACATTCTCCAACTATACATTCTCCAACTATACATTCTCCAATGTGAAAACTCTTTTTGTCTTGCTAGTGATCCACAAAGAAAAACGTCAGTCTTGCATGCCGGTCAATTTGAAAAAGACCGAATTTGTGCCAGCCGGTGTTCAGGCCGGAAGTTCCTCCCGCACCTTCCACCCAGAAGCAACCAGTGCAGGAGGCAAAGTTCAATCTAAAAAACTATACCAGTTGAAACGCAAACTCTTACATTTACAGAGAAGGTGCTACTCCTTTCCCTGGATTGCTCCACTTACCCTGGATTCATACCTTATAATGCTGAGTGTTAAGCAAGAAAGCACCAAATACCATTTTTTGAATCTTTTGTATGACTCAACCTGGGATTGAACCTCAGTCTTCTGGGCCATTGGTGAACACTCTACCCACTAGACAAAGAAGCCTGCCCTTCCAGGTCCCCCAAGCAGGTTTGATCATCCCCACCAGTTACTTTCCAGTTATTTAAAAAAAGTTTGATGCTCGGGAGGATATTTAGTCATATCAAACTCATTAAGAAAGAATATTGGGAGTGCGAGAATAAGAGTAGAGTGAGAGGTGAGAGAATAAGAAAGTAAGGAGTGAGAGAAAGAATGGAGAGAGAGAGAGTAAGAGAGAGAGAGAGAGAGAGAGAGAGGTAGTGATAGAAATAGGGTAGAAAGGGAAGTTTTGGAGTAAAAAGAAAGTTGGGAGTAAGAGAGAGAGATTTGGGGGAGAGAGAGAAGGTTGGGAATATTTGAGAGTGAGAGAAAAAGTGTACAAGAAAATTTAGGAATGAGAGAAAGAGTTAGAGATTTGGGGGTGGAAGAAAGAGGGTTGAGAGAGAAGGTTAGGAGTAAGAGAAAGAAGAAAGAGGGTTGGAGTTGAGAAAAATAATTTTGGGAGTGAAAAAGAACAGTGGGAATGAGAGAGGTGATTGAGAATAAAAGAGAAGTGAGAGAGAGGGTTAGGAATAGGAGAGAGAGAAATTTGGGAGTGAGAGAAAGAGGATAGAAAAAGAAGTTTGAGAGAGAGAGAGATTTTGGAATGAGAGAGTGGTGGAGTGAGGGAAGGAGTTGGGAGTGAAAGAAAAATAGTGGAAAGAGAAGGTTGGGGGTTAAAGAGAGGGAGAGGGAGAGAGAGAGAGAGAGTTGGTATTGATAGAGATGTAAGAGAAAGTGCTATTGAAAGAATTTGCATGTACTGAATCTATACAAACAGAAATACTTCCTGCTTGTGTGGCACTTTCACACTAAAACAAAAAGGCCTTTAAACATAATTTTTGACAGGAAGTCTCATAAAACTATCACTTTTATAATCTCATTCCCATTGTGTGATGTTTCTCTCCAGATTTGGATTGAAGTGCATGAATCTGAGATTGGTCCACAATAGAAGAAAAAGGTGAAAAGAAAAAGTTTGAATATATATCAACTGAGGAGGAGTGTGTGACACTTTGCAGAATGACAATGTGAAAGGTCCTCACTTTTGCTACATAGATAGCTGGCAAAATTCTCTTCACTAAAACTAAAACTGACTGCTAGGTTTTTTGTTTTGACTTCACTTCTCTCTTCAGCAGATCCTCTTAGCAAACTATCTCTGCTCCCCCGCTGTCCAGCAGCCTCTCTTTGTGTCTGTCTGAGTCTATCTGTTGTCTCCTATCTTCTAGCTTATCTATCGAGCAGACTCATTTTACTTGCATATGTGCAAGGATGAATATTTCCTACTTCTGGATTTTCGGCCACCCATAGACTGAATATGAAAATATTGCCAGTCAGAAACCCTAAAAGGTGTGATAATAAAATTGAAGCTCTTTTAAGTTGAGGCTCCACTTTTATTTGATCATCTCCTCTTATACTCATAGGGATAAATTAGTGGTTCTCACACAAAATACACACAGTCACCCACATACTCAATATACTCACACAAATCTGTCCCAGCCCCTATATGGACATACACATATATACATATACATATACATATGGTCAACTCACAACCATGCTCATATCTATACACCTGCATGTACATACATACACACATATATGTATTCATACCTACTCATGTGTCTACACATTTGCACATACATATAGCTAGGTCTATATACTACCATACCAATGTTAATAGTATCACAGATATAGGAAATTATTCAAGGTCATCAGAAGTCAGGCAACCAAAATATCCAGTTTTAAACATTGAAATCAATTTTTAATTTGGAATTTTTACCATCCTTTCTTCTTATGGATTTATTAAAATAGAATTATTTGTTTTTTTCATAAGTCATATATTTCAGTTTTTTTATGGCCTGCTCTAAATTGGTTATTATAGGGCTGAATCCCCAAACAACTTTTTCTTATAGTCAACCAGTTGGAGAAACATTAATGTTTTGTTCCCAGAAGCCATGCCATAGTAATGAACTACATATTTTGTTTTGGTTTGGGTATCAGAATATTTTTTGGTGGGAGTCTACAAGACATAATGGCTAAAGTGCAGGCCTGTAGATTTCTTTGTTTAATGGCATATCAACCTTTGAAGGTTGCAGGCCTGTAGCCTCAAACTAAGTGAGTTTGAACTCTAGTCATGCTATTACATTCACTTTTGGACTAATACCCTTGGGAAAGGTATGAGCTCCCTTATCCCCCAGCTATGGGTTGAATAGTTCCACTATAGTACTTCTACAAAGATAGCTTTGACATTAAATAATCCATGAATGTTAATATGCCATTAAACAAAAAAACAAACAAACCCCAAACCAATCAGAATATCTTTGAAGAACAGGTACTTTTTCATGTGTAAATTGTGTTATACTTAGTTTTTCATATGCTGTATTTGAAGTCCATATTTTTTCAATGTTGTCACATTTGATTTGATTTTCCCCCTGGCAATGTTGAGTATGCCTGTTTGCAATCATTATTAGAAAGTATAAAAAATAATGTTTTGAGAATTTGGAACCAAATTTAGTGAAGGAATACAATCATTATCTCCCATAGATTATTGGAATGTCTGTTAGAGGCCTTGTAGGAGAAACATGACAGTCAAAAACCCCTTCTTAACCAATATTTGTATCTGTTTTTTGAACACTAGAGAATTTGTCTCTACTAGGGAACAGTAAAGTCACATGGCTACATTACCCACACTTGTCAAGTAAGCCTTTTTCCATTTTGAACACCTTCAACATACTGCTTGTTCATTGAAAAAAAAAATAATCCTACCATGGGACTTGTTTGTGTACTCTTTCCAAAATCATTTCATAATTTTTTCCTCAACATTGCATTATTCCATATTTTCCTCAGCATAGCTAGGGAGAAATGGACATTGTCTTTCCACTCCTGGCAATGGACATTGTCTCCCCCCCCCCGCTTCTGACAATGAACATTGTCTCTCCACTGCTGGCAATTGACATTGTCTCACTACTCCTGGCAATGGAAATCATTTCTCCTGTTGTCATTGAAATGTAAATTTCATATGGCTTTCACCAAGTTGAATTCAAATAAGACCATTTTTTTTATCTCTTAGAATATTCTGACTATTATCTTTATCTTCATTGTTATACTCACAATGTTTTGGCTGATATACCCACAAGGGTAGATTGTTTAAATTCTGTTAACCATGACCGAGTACAAGTGTTAAGCTAAGAAAAAAAATTGCAATATGAGTAAAGGTAAAAAAAAATCACACAGAGTAGTAAGTAGCATCTAATAGTCTGATGAAAACATTAGGTCTATAAGTCCCAAAAATTCTTGCCCAGTCAGCTGGAGCTGTAGAATACACTGACTGCATCTCTGCAGAGGGGTAAGACTCCCCCAACAAGTGTCATGGATATGACACTAAGCAATATGATAGTGAGGCTACAGTAATGCTGGAGCATTGGGAAATGCTGAATACCCTCGCTCCCAGGTCCTCTCTGGCCTGGAGTGGTAACACTGGATAAGGTTCTTTATATGGGTCCAATAGAACTAAACTGTCATTACACTAAACTGAATTGTTTGAGATTAACTGTTTTTCCTTTTGTCTGTGTGTAAACACAAAACTGTGTACTCACATAAAACTGAATTGTTTGAAATAGAACTGTTTTTGACATTTAAATTGTGTACTTATGCTAAATTGAATTCTTTGAAATAGAATTGTTTTGACATTTAACTGAGTATAAACAAAACTGTACTGATGCTAAACTGAATTGTTTGAAAAGGACATAATTTGGCATTAAATGACCCAAAAAGGGTTGATACACCGTAAAACAAAACAACCACCAACCAACCAACTAACCCAAAAATTCACTCTGAATTGTCTAGCCGGACACATAGCACAGTGAATAAAATGTTTGGTTGGAAAGTGCTTTTGAGTAGAATCATCTGGATGTTGTTGGTTTAATCCCAACAACAGGTTAGATAACAAAAAATACTTACATAGTAAGTATTAACACTTGTACCCAGTCGTGGTTAATGGAATTAGAGCAATCTACTTGTGTGGATCATATAAAGGGTTCAATCTGAGGTTCTTTGTAGTTTGACATGAAACACCTGAAGAAGGCAGAAGGACATATCGGCCAAAACATTGAGAATATAAAGACAATTATCTGAATATTTTAAGAGATAAAAATGATCAGATTTCATCTTAGAAATTGAGACAAATAAGACTATTTTTGTACTACTTTCCTATACTGCTTGTTCATGAAAAAATATACAGGGTGTCTCCAAATAGATGCAACCCATTAATATGATAATGATTTATTTCTAAGACAAGTGCAATGGTGGTCATGTGCAATATGACCTTTAAAAAATGCATCCTTTAAGCTAGAGACATCAAATCAATGTTTTTTTAATTGTTATTATATCAGCTTCCAGAACATGTAATCTGTTTTTGAGTTTCTTGTCTTAGTGATAAATCATTAACATATTAATGGGTTGAGAGAGTTTTGAATGAATTTGTCTCCAAAATTTGATGCAAAATATTTTTTCCTCTTTTGTCCAAGGCATTGTGATAAAGAATTCATAGTTGTTATAGTATACTATTTTCAAATCTTAAACAAAAAAAGAACACAACATTATTATTAGTAAAGTTATTAGCAATCATTTGAATCCCAGGTATATTGAGACACTCTCTCTCTATATTTTATCTGTTGGTAAATGTTTGTGCATTCTTGTCAATACTTCTTTTATGTATGTCATATATGTATTATGTATGTATATTATAAGTGTATTATGTATGTATATTATAAGTGTATTATGTATGTATAAGATTATACTATATGTGGGAATGAGTTTCTGTTTTTCCTCCTAGTTATTCAATGATAATGTATCATTAGATATATTAATGCAAATATTGGACCTTGGTGTGTGGGGACATGACTAAATATCCTCGTTAGCACCAACCAAGTTAATACTCTGCTATAAAAACCTCTTTTATATCTTTTTATCTTCTCTGGAGGATAGAGAGTGTGTGAAGGTAGGAGCAGCAGGTGTTGTCCAGGCTGAGAACAGATTAACAATATGTTGATTATAAAAAAATGTTTTGATTCCTTTGAAATATCTTTAAATTCCTTATTCTTTTTCTCTTTTCAGTTATGACATCATCATTGACAACAGTCTCAAACCTTGGCTTATTGAGGTATGTCCAAAAAAAAACAAAGAAAAGATAAATTTAAATTATCTGAATTTATGAGATGAAAAATTATTATGCAGTAATGATGACATTAGTTCAAATACATCAGTGTATAATAATTATAATTCCTTATTTGAGAAATTCTGAAATATCATAACTATAACAACAATCAAGATGAAGATACTCAGTAGGCGGTACACTTAGTGTAATGGTTATCATTGTAGAAAATTGTATCAGCTATTCAAATTTAAATCCTGGACAAAGTTGTTTGTATTTCACTTTGAGCTAATACCCTTGAACTAAGTTTGTCATGTGGCACCCGAGGTGTCCCAGAGAGAGAGAGAGAGAGAGAGAGAGAGAGAGAGAGAGAGAGAGAGAGAGAGAGAGAGTGTGTGTTCTGAGAAGATTGAGCATTTTTTGTGGCTGCCATGTGTGAGTCTTAATTCAGGTCTGATGGAAGTTAGATAAATCCAAATCCATATCCTTGTGAGAGGCATGAATCCTTCTCATCCCCGGCAACTATGGGTAAATAGGAGGGCAGATTGAATACTTTCATCGTGTTAAAGCAACCAGTCTAACAGAAGGAAAACTCTGAATTCAAACTATCTGTACTCTGCTTAAAAAATTTACCTTGTGTCACATCCTGCCCATGGTGGAGGGGTTAGGTAAATACATACATCAGTGTATAATCTTATAGTTCACCAAATGTCCATCCTAATGCTCTGTCATTTTCGACCCAATTTCAACCAAATTTTCAAGAATTATTTCACTTCTCAAAAGATTTTGAACTATACTAGGGTGAATCAAAAGTTTTGCAATATTTTGGTAACTTATTTGCTTTATTCTTCCAGTTATAAGAAAAACGGCCAAGCATTCACAGTAGAGGCCATTGCGTTACACTGTCTGAAGCCACTGTTCTGCCAGTTCTTTGATCTTACACTGATACCAGTTCTTGTCCTTCAAGGTGATAAACTCCTTTTCTGAAACTTCCACCTTTTCTTGGTTATTGAAGCATCACTATCACAGAAAGTGAGCCATGGTTCAGACTATATGCTCTCTGTGGCATCGGTTCAATTCTCTCAAGTTCATGGAATTATTCCAGAAACTTGCACATATGCAAATATCACTAAATTTTTGATTCCTCTTCATAAAGCTTATTTGATTTTTTTAATTTATCAAAATGAAACAACTTATGCCTATAAAACATTAAATAATCCTATGATTTGCTTGGGAAGTAACTAATTAAAAGCAATTAAACTCAGTTTTTTTATCCCCAATTTCACTACAGCGTATCAAGATTGTTAACAACATAAAAATCTTAATACATTAAAATATTCTAAAATGGGGTGGAGGTTGGATGGATCTGCGACTCTCAAACCAGATAAAAGTAAAATATGAAAAGTTCATGGAGTTTTGATGTTTTCTTATTCAAGTGAGTAATACATAAAGGTTCTATCAAGTAAGCATTTTTGTCTTTTGTATGAATTGTGTTATGTAGAAGAATGTACTGAGACCATGGTTTGAACACGGATCTCTAGCCAACAAATACAAGTGTTGAAATGGATTGTGCGACTGGAGTTTAATTGACTTGAGGTGGTTGATATATGGGTCAGAGAGACACATGTGTGTATGCAAAATAGATGTGAAATGTTACATTGCGAGTTAGTATTATTTAGCATTCTGTACTCAGTATTGTACAAGAGTGAAGAGATTTTCAGTATCAGCCAAAATTACCCCCACCCCCGAAGGAACAGTAAGAAAAATTGTTTTCTGAAATTGTTTTATCTGCTCTGTACAGAAATGACCTTCATTTACTTTTTCTTTGGGAAATTTTCAAGAAAAATTAAGTTAAAAAGTGAAAGAGTGAAGTGGTTCTAAAATGGGGGTCTAGATCTAGGTTTAGTTTAGCATTATATGTTTATTGTAAATCAAACCCTGACTTCAGAGCCAGTTTACTTGTTTTGACTTTCAAACTTGATTTTTAACAAAAATGAAAAGTTTCCTTATCTTAAGAAATGGATCTGAGTTCAAATCCAGGAGCAGGTATTTTATTTTTCCCTTTGTACTAATGCCTTTAGAAAAGGTATGAATTCATCTTGTCTTTCAAAGCAACCAGTCTAAGAGAATGAATACACTGAATTCAAACCAGCTGTACTCCACTTAAAAATTGACCTTGTGTTACACCCTGCCTATGGTATTGGTTTGGATAAATACCTACATGGCAGATAAAACTACATTAGAAGTAATTTTTTCATATAGAAATAGTAGATTTAAGACTGTGATCTTCTAGAATTTCTTTTTGTTTTGTTTTGTTTTGTTTTGACATCTGATAGAAAAGCATTCATAAACTTGTATGTCTTTTAATCTTATTGTTGAATTTTTTATGTCATAAGCAAGAAGAATTTTTGGAGAAAATTCTAATATGAAGTATTTTTTTAGGAAACAATGGAAATATTTTCTGACAATTTGTGAAAATTCTTTTGCCTTTTAAACAAAGAAGTTTTTGCAGTTTGTAGAATAAGTATAGAAACATTTTTCTATTAAATTACAGACAGTTAAGTTGGTGTAATGAGCTTACATGGACAAAAATTGATGAAAATAAAAAAAAAAATTATATTAATCATCTTTATCTGACAACTACAGTATTTTTTGATAGATTTGCCAATAAAAGTCAACATTGACTTTAAAACAGTCCAATTCTATAATTAATTAATGAGAATTTGTTATTCTTTTTTGTTTATAATTTAGGCTATCAAAGGCAAATGAAATGACTGGCAAGATAGATAGAAATTCTATTTCAAGGGAGGCAAATGTTCTTTTAAAAAATATATAACTCTAATAAGACTTCATAGAGAATATAATACACAGACCTGAGTGCCAGTGTCATGTATACTAAAAAGAGTGACAAAATTTATAAAAAAAATTAAAAGATTACAGTTACAGGGAGAAATTGGAGAAATTAGAATTAGCTACTTTACTAGAAAGAAGAATGAGAGGTGATCTAATTAAAATTTTCAAGGTAATAAATGGAATTTCTAATTATGGTAGATATTTTCTTAATATTTCTCTTTGAACTAGAAATTTACTGTCAAGGCAGATTTCAAAAACTAAGTCTATCCTATTTAATTTTTTGCAAATAGAGTAATATATTTTGAAAAATATTGCCTAATCAGATCCAAAGCAACAATAATGTAAAAAAGATTAAAGATCAAATTGGATAGCTTCTGAAATAATGGTAAGAAAAAGAATTTAAGAAGGTATTTTTGGGAACTATTGGATGACTCACTTAATAGAATTTGATCTTATGTAGAGATTATATTAATACTATATATTCTGTGCGAAGAGTCTTTTTTTAAGGTTGATGTAAGCGGATTGTAAAGAGGGGAGATAACTAAGGAGGCATAACAAACAAATAACAAATGAATTATCTTTTGAACAAAACCAAAACAAATTTTAAGAATGGTATTTTGGAATTTTAATCACATTTTAAAAAAATGGTCAAAAATTTTCAAAATTCTGCATTTAAAAACTAAACTCATTTTTCTGCAGGTATAGATGTTTCATCTGGAGTAATAATGAATGCTATGTAATTATTTTACATCTTCAACTTAAAGCGCTGCCTATTAATCTAATAAGTAATGTTTAATTAAATGCGAATAATAATAATAAGATAACTAATCTATTGTTTTTATGTCTTATATGGCTATCTTAAAATATATCATCATCATTATCATTAAGACATGTTTACTGCACAGATTCCTTTTACTCTCTCTTGCCATCCATCCCTATTGATCATTGCTGTTGGCATATCCTGAAGCCAGTATCCAGTGACCTCACAAAGTTGATAAATGTCAGTTTTTGCTGGCTGGCCAACAATGGTATGTCTATGTGTTGGAGTTCATAGGAGAATTTTGCAAATGAATTTGTTCTTACTTCTGCAGCAGTATCCAGCATGTCTTGCTCGTCTTACTGTAGAAGAGAAGATGACTTGCTCCATGTGGCAAAGTGAGTATGTATATGCCTGGTGTGCAAAATCAGTTATATGCAAGAGAGAAAGAGAGAGAGAGAAAAAAGAAACAGGTCACCCTAACACCTCAGTTTAAGATAAAATGCGATCTTGAGTAACGAGATTTTGTGAGAGTGGTATATGCAAATTTTTGAAGTGAACATACCAGCCAAGCATAATTACACCCCATACGAGAGAAATGGTGAGAATGTACAGAAAGAAAATATTTTTTGTTGGTGGAGAGCATACAAAGTAGAGATTAGTTCTGTGAGTGCGATACAGAACGAAGGGAGGACACTGTGAAAGCGATTACTTAGATTCATTTAACTTCACTTACTTGGATAGTTTGTGTGATGAGAAGTAAGTGGCCATACAGCTGTTGTTTTGTAGAGTGCTGCTTCTAGGATTTGTTTAAAACAGCTCACAGCATCCTTGTGATGTTCCCATCCATCTTTTTCTTCAGGTGTTTGATTTAAGTCAAAAAGGTGCAACAATACATGTTATATAGTTGCGGAAGGATTTTTTTTTTATATTATCATTTTTCGTTGGTTATATCTTATCATTCAATTTGGTTAGGCTTAGAACTGTTCGGCTATTAATGCAGGTGTTCACACTCGTGCACGGAGGATGTGACAATCACAAATGTCATGATAAAAACCCCAGATAGGAAATGAGACTGTGGTGTGAATGACGTCATGACTGGAAGCAATGGGCTGGGAATTTTGGTGATTTTTGAAAAAAGCAGTTAGTTGAGATTTGTCTCTGGGCAAGGCTAGTTGAGATTCGAACCTGGGCGAGGCCAGTTGAGATTTGAACCTGGGCAGTCCAGCTGGGGACTACGGGATGTGCTGCACGTTTGTTTGGTCAGATGGAATGGTCAGCATAGTAAAAATTGTATCTCTCTCTCCTCGTGTCAAAAAACTAAAAGTCAAAAAAAGTTAATAAATGTTTCATACCTGAACTAAAGAAAGTCGTCAGTGTTTCGCGTATTTCAGGATTCCTATGCATCTGAACATTTTACGTATTCATATTATGCATATGGATATGCTACATACAGTAATACTGATACCATCAGAGCTTGGAAGAATTCTTATTTTAATATTTCAGAGAGATCAGATTTCCATGGGGTCATTTACCTGTCAATAACAGTCCATAATCAACTTATGCATATGTTAATTCCTCATCTCAGACAAAAATTTCAACTTTTCCTTCTTGTCTTTCCAGGTGAATGCCTCTCCGTCTTTGACTAGTACCACTTCTACTGACCGAGTCATGAAGTACAACCTCATAAATGATGTCATCAATATTGTCCTGCCTCCTGGGGACATACCTGAGTGTGTACCATTATTTTCAACCTTAGATTGACATGGATTTTTAGTTGTATTCTTGTTTCAAACTGAAACACAACTATAAGGGTTATATAAGAGACTCAACAACCAATGAATCCATAGTGATCTCTTGGGATCCATCTATAATCATATCAATGCTTCTATTTAGTAAAAGTGAAGGATTCTAATTTATATTTTATGCTTATTTCTTTTATATTGAGAATTTAGACAACTAAAATATTATGTTTAACTTGAACACAATGCCCATTATCATTCAGTTTCAAATTGGACTGGAAATTATTTTATTCTCTTAACAGTATTTTAAGGGTAATGATCATAATGAAATATTTCACTATGATGTACAGTTTTTTCTGGGTTACATTTACACACACACACACATGCAGGTAAATATATATATATATTTACCTGCACTTTTTCCATTTATTTTTCATCATAGTAAACTATATTGAAAATATGAGCCCAAGAAACATTGAAGACTTAGTCACCACTGATTTATATATATATATATATATATATATATATATATATATAAATCAGTGGTAACTTTAAGTCTTCAATGTTTCTAGGGCTCATATTTTCAATATAGTTTACTATGATGAAAAATAAATGGAAAAAGTGGACAAACTAAAACACAGGCAGTAATTTCAGTTCAGAATATTTTGTTCTTTTTCATTGATAGAACTTTTTAAACTGAGAAAATAGTTTTTTCTAAAGTTTAGCATAAAGTGTTTTCTCAGTTGAAAAAGTTCTATCAGTAAAAAAGAATGAAATATTCTGAACTGAATCTGTTGTCTGCATTTTAGTTTATCTACTTTTTCCATTTATTTTTCATCATCTTGTCAGATCTACCAAAAATATCTACCTTTTCTCCAAAGTTTACTATATATATAATTTAGAATATAAGAATTTTAGGACCAAATTATATTTTTCCTAAGTACAATTTATCAAATTTCAGTGCCTGTTTAGATTTGCACAACAAATACTTTCTACTAACCTTTCTCAAAAAAAACAAAATATTTTTTCTTCATTTGTCTTTGACCTAAATAGGTCAAAGACAGATGAAGAAAAAATGATGAAGAAAAAGTATTTTGGGTATTAGAAAGATTTTTTCTTTGGGCTGATTTTCATGGGCCTGAAATAACTAGCTACATTTTTTATTTTCTTTGTGTAACATTATTATAAACAATAACATTATTATAAACACTGTCAATAAAATTTGTCAAAATCAACATTTTAAGATATGAAAATAAAACAAAGCTATAAAAGTTAAGATAAATATTTATGATAGTTCATGGCAGGATATTTATTGTTTCAAAATAAATTGAAGGGAATATCTCCTGTGGCTGAGCCAAAAAGTTCAACCCACAAGAGTTGCAACTAATATCTATATATATATATATATATCTATGATAGTAATAAATAACTCAGGGCATAGTTTCATTACCATTAAATTCGTATGACACGTGTAGCCTTGTGTCATACTAAGTTAGTGGTAATGATCCTTTGGCCTTGAAACCATGCCAAAAGTCATTTATTACAACCATAGATTTACTTCATAATCAAGGTAGTTGTAAATGACTCTTTCAGGGCCCAAGGATCATTACTACTAACTTAGAGCATCACAACAGTAGTTCATTTATATGAATATAGACAGTAATATAACAACTCTTATCATTTGATTTTAACTTTTTTTATTCTTTTATTCTTCCAGTGTTCGATGGAACAGAACACCAGCCAAAGAAGCCTTGGGAAACTTTGATCTTTTGTAAGTTGCTTTTTTGAAAAATAATCATATTGGAGTAAAAAGTTTCGCAATATTTTGTGGCATGTATATCACATGACCAAAGCAGTTCAAGCCATTGAAGGTATTCATTGTAATTGGTAGTATAGTGGTAGATGGTGTACCGATACACTGTGCGTGATTTGAAAGCCACACAGATAAATGTATAATGTAGTCTAATTCAGGAATTTGTGCTTTACAAATTCAAACTAGTTCATAATACTGAGGAAATAACCAAATACATTCATTGTACTTATGGTGAAAATGCAGTTAATTGCAATACTAGCTCAAGAAACTTTGCTTTGATTGCAAGAACCTTGATGGTTAGGCAAAGTGATGTAGGCCAAAAACTGTGGATTCTTTGGCGATACAAAGTCAATTTTTAGCAGTTTTGAATTCAGAACTTTCCTTCTCCCTGACAAGTTGCCAAAGCAAGGTTAATGAGATCAGTCTATCCAACTATTTACTTATAGCTGGAAGGAGAACAATTGGATTCTTACTATTCACAAAGGTATTAGTGCTATGTGAAATGCAAACAGTCTTGTCCAGGATTTGAACTTGTGTTGCAATGTCTGTTTCCTGCAATGGTAACCATGAATGCCTTTATGTCCCTCTTCTTATAATACATAATCATGTACAAAGCTTAGCTAAGTTTGACACGAGGCCAGAAGTATGGGGCAACCAGTGAGAATCAAACTTACTAACAATCGTCTACTCACCTCGCTTGCTAACTGAATGTGCACATTTTTCCCTTTTGAGTATTAAAGGATCCTTTTACCAACATTCTAACCAGCTGCAATCTAAATTTTGACCCCTTATCCAGTGTAGACAGGTACTTCAACTAGTTTATTCAATAAAAGTTGATATATTTGTGTATGGGAATTACCTTGAAAAGTCCATTGAGAATGCTGATTACAATCTGATCCTTTGTAAATGATTTTGAATTATATTTTGTTCTTGATTAAAATTATCTTATTTATTTGTATCTTGGCCTAATGAGTAGAGTGTTCACCAATGGTCCGGGAGACTGGGGTTCAATCCCAGATTGAGTCATACCAATGACTCAAAAAATGGTACTTGATGCTGCTTTGCTTAACATTCAGCATTATAAGGTAAGGATCAAGGGTAAAGTGGAGTAATCCAGGGAATGAAGTAGTGCTCTCCTCTACATCTCAGTGTAGTAGCTAAGGAAAAGGGAGCCTTCGGGTCACCCTCGTCTATGGTCGTCAACTTTACTTACTATATACTTACAAACACTGAGAAGGTAAGAAGCAGATGATATCCCACATAAACTATTACAGATGCAGACTACATAAATGATCTAATGCTTCTTGCAAATACACCTGCTCAAGCTGAATCTTTACTGCATAGCTTGGAGCAGGCAGTAAAAGGCATTGGTCTTTACATGAACTCAGATAACACTGAGTTCATGTCTTTTAAGATTGTGCCATCTCCTCATTAAATGGCAAGCCTCTGAAATTAGTAGACCAGTTCATATATCTTGGTAGCAATATCTCATTGACTGAAAGTGATGTCAAGATATGCATAAAAAAGGCATGGACTCTGATTTCTCATCAGCTGTACTCCACTTTAGAATTAACTTTATTTTGTTGCATCCTGCTCAGGTTAATGGAAATCTGGTCTCTGATAAAATTAAATGTCAATTTTTCTAAGCTGTCTGTACTACTATATAATTGGACCACTTGAATTCTTATGAAACACCAAGACAAAAACCTAGATGGGAACTACACAAGGATGCTGTGTGCTATTATGAACAAATACTGGAAGTAGTGCCTTACAAAACAGCAACTGTATAGCCACTTACCTTCCATCTCACAAACCATCCAAGAAGGGCAATCAAGACATGCTAGCCACTGCTGGAGAAGTACAGATGAACTCATACGTGATGTTCTGCTCTGAACTCCTACATATTGACACACCAGTGTTGATTGAATAATAAAAACATATTAATCAGGTCTGTGCGGACATTTACCACTTACTAGAAGACTTACCAAGGGCAATGGCCAATGGGGTGGATGGCAAGAGAGAATTTATCTATCTATTTATTGCATTCTGTTTCTATCTATCTATCTATCTATCTATTCCAGCTGTTTCTTATCTATCTAGTTTTCTAGCTTGCTAACTAGCTATCTTAACTGTTTCCTATCTATCTGTGAATCTAACTCAAAAGCTTCTTATCTATCTATCTATCTATCTATCTATCTATCTATCTATCTATCTATCTCATTCTTTTTATATCAATCACAATCTATTCATATCTATCTAATTACATCTATTTTCATCTTAGCAAAATTGTTATCATTGTAGGAAATGGGATTGGCAGTCTAAGTTCAAAATCCTGGATGAGGCTGTTTGTGTTTTATTACATGTTTGGGAAAAGCGGCTCCAGCTATGGGTAAATGGTTGGAGCAGATTGGTTTCTGTAGTCTTAGTAAGGCAACCAGTTCAAAAGGAGGAAAACTCTGAATTCTCACCAGCAGTACTCCACTTTAGAATTAACTTTATTTTATTGCATCCTGCTCATACCAGAGGGGTCAAGTACATACATAATTATTTCAGTTTGTTCTTATCTTTTTATCTCTCTCAGTTCTTATCTATCTTAGTTTGTTCTTATCTATCTATGTATCTGTTGTTCCCACTCATCTTCTATTTAACATATCATTTCTTCCTCTTGTAGACTTGATGAAGATCTAATGTCTGCTGAAGTTATTCACCCAGATAATAAAGGTCGCTGTGGCAACAGCAGTTCCAGTGTGAGGTCTGGTAGCCAAAAAAGGTCAGCAGTCACTACATGGAGATGAGAAGTATCAGAATGATAACATCCCAAGAGTATTTCATTTGACTTCCTTGTCATCGGCTGAAAGGTTTCTTTGTAAAGACTTACAAAATAGTTATTATGAAAAATCAAGTAATTTTCACAAGTTGTGCACCAATATTTACTGAAGGCTGAACATTTTTCAGTAATAAGTCATTATTTCTTCTAATGTTATTTATTTTGCCTAATTATCATGAAAAGAAATAAGGAAAGAAAAAGAAAAAGAAAAAAGAAAAGAAAAAACGTAGAAAAGAAAGAGAAAGAAAGTATGAAAAAAAAGAAAGAAAGAAGAATGCAAAAAGAAGAAAGAAAAAGAAAAAGAAAGAAAATATGTAAAAGAAAGAAAGAAAGAAAAAGAATGTGAAAAAGAAAAAGAAAGTTAGAAAGAAAAAGAAAGAAAGAAAAAGAATGCAAGAATGCAAGAAAAAAGAAAGAAAGAAAGAAAGAAAGAAAGAAAGAATTATTGGGAGCCTGGATATCCATATCAACTGTTTTACCAACTCTGCAATGATATTGTAGATACTTATATCAAATTACTAGGCTTCTACAAAGCAAAAAGGGATGTGAGTTTGATTCTCACTAGGAGTCTAGTTTTTATTGTCATAGAAATGTCTGATCCAAGTGAGTTGCTATAAAAAGATGAAAGAAAATAGAAGTCAAAACCAATAATGATTGACAAATTTTCATTTAAAAAAAATTAGTCCTATTCTATGAATAGTGCTTACAATAATTCCTGACCAATGACAATCCCTTTCTTCTTCATTTCTATTGTAAAACACTATTATAGAATAATTATACATATATTTGCTCTGTTCTCTTTGTAATGCTTACATCAATTCTTAATTAATAACAATCTCTTTCTTCCTCATTTGCATTACTTTTCTATTGTATAACTACTTGTAATAAAATCAATAATTAAATCACATCTGAAACTTATCTTATACTTTCATTTTAAATGAGTTGCAATTAAAAGCAACTAAAATAAGAAAAAATATAACAATGAGTGACAATGTTTCATCTAAAAGATAAAAATGAACAAACTAAGGCATCATCTTTCTAAATTCTTAACTGTTTTTACTGACAGTTCTATAAAGTTTTGGTTAAAAAAGTGTTTAAAGAATTTTAGCAATCAGTTGAATGTCTTTGATATTATTTGTACACTGAACAGTAAATTTAATGATTTTGTCACTCATTTTTAGTACAGGAAATTGGTGATTTTGTCATACATTTTTGATATTGACTTACTATAATTATTTGTGTATAAGACACTATTTTCTCAGATTTTTCAGCCCAGAAATTAGTAGAGTATATTATACACATGAGCTATATAATTTACTTTTTTCCAGCCACATATCTCACCCTATTCAGGATGGGATGACTGAAAGAAAGTTATATCTATAGTCCAAACTAATGTGTTTTATACCATTTGAGAGAAATATCCATAGGAATGTTTGTTTAAAATTGTGACATGATGGGTAGCATTAATTTCTGTTTGTATGGGTGCCACTCAGGATCTCTTTGTCTGTTTTGGTGCAAAACCCACACAAAGGGCCTGAGTGTGGGATTTCCTGTGAGACCGGAAGTGGACGAGGGAAGGAAGGTCCCAGAAAAGACAGAGAGAGTTAGTTGACAAAGGAGGGCCGAAGAGAACAGTCAGCAGAAGGGAGCAGAAGAGACCGGTTGACAGAACAGGGCAGTCAAGAGATGAGTCAGCATTCCTTGTGGCTTTGTGGAAGTTTCACGCTAATACATGCCCGTGATAGCCTGCAAATGCACGGAGAGCTGCACAAAAGTGTCATAAACTCCCTCCTCTTTTGCACTTGGAGCTGACCCAAGTCCGTGTTTGTTCATGTGTTCTTTTCTTCCACCCTCTCGGTTGTGTTTTGTGTGTCCATAAAGAAATGTGTAATGCCCCTGGTCGGAGATGAGAAAAAACCACTAGATGAATCACTGGCCATGAGTAGTTTGGCTTAAGGAAGCTGAGATATTGGGGGTCGGCCAGTGAGGGGTATTGGCACATAATTTTGTTTCTTCTAATGTGAGCTTATTTTCACCACAAGATTGTTGCATTTTGCAGTGAAAATGTCGGTGCATTTGTCTTAGATATTATACAAATTTTGTGTTTCAAAACATAATGTAAATTATATAGATTCTTATCTTTAGTCAGTATGAACAGATAAAAAGTTGAACAAATGCTAAATTTTAGGTTAAATCAGCTGCTATAAATTCTAAAAAGTCAGTGCGTATTATATACAAGAATTTTTTTTCTCCAGAATTTCATAGTCCAAAGTTAAGGGTGTGTATTATACACGAATAATAATGATAGTCTTAAATTTTACAGTCGTTGACAGTAAATAGGTTGCATATATTATGTTTTACCATTTTTATAAACACTTGAATCAAAGTCATTATCAAATTCCAAACTATTTATAGAATTTATATTTTTGTTATTCATTGCAAATAAAATTGGCAAGACTGGGTTGGCCACAGTTTGATACTGCCTCACTAATACTATTGAATTACAAAAACCCTTTGTATAGAACTTATGTAGCACTATGTGGGTGGGCTGCCAAAGCAGACGATTCATTTGTCTGTTTTGGCACGAAACCAGACAAAGGATTCTTGGACCTGAAATCTCGCCGTATCCGGAAGTGGAAAGGGGACGCGAAAGACAGGCAGTTGACGGGGGACCTGGACGAGAGCGGTTGGCGCTGGACAGCAGAGAGGCAGTTGGCGGCGGGACAGCAGAGAGAGTTGGCGTGGAACCACGGACAGGGGCAGTCAACACCGGACACCGGAGCAGAGAGGCGAGGCAGCATGGGATAGGGTCCAGCGACAGTGAGTCAAGATGAGTCTGCATTCCAGAGCTTTGTGGAATTTTCGCTAGTAACCCACGCTAGCGTTAGTCCATATATGCTATCAGGAATGCATAGTGTTGCATAACTCTCCTTCTGCACTTGAGTTAACCCCAAGCATTGTTCGTGTTTGTTCGTCTGTTTTATTTTCTCCTGTCCCCCCGATCGTATTCTTGTGTAGGTAAAGAAATGTGTGTTATCCCCTCGAACCACTAGTCGATCACCGGCCAAGAAGGGAATGGTTAGAAGACTGAGATAATGTGGTGGGGGTGGGGGCGTAACGTTACACTTATATACTTTATGAATTCTTATTGTGAGATAGCATCTTCAATACTAATAGCAAAAACAAAATTTAATTCTTATATTGGTCACAAACCTCTCTCATAGACAAACATGCTGTTTAACAAATATCTCATATAAGACCATTACACTCCCATTAATATTCAATAGTTATTAGTTGATTAACGCAAAAAAATTAGCACAAAGACTCCAAATACAAGAAGCTATCCTTATAAAGATGAAATAAATGATGTTAAACAAAACCTATTTCATTGTTAGTTTAGTTTTGTTTTGTTTTGTTTTGTTTTATGGCATATCAACCATTGTAGGTTATTCAATGCCAGATCCATTTTTATACATATAAGCAGTTCTATTTCAAACAATTCAGTTTAGCATAAGTACACACTTTAAATGTCAAAAACATTTCTATTTCAAGCTATTCAGTTTAGTCAACAAAATTGAATGGTTCCAAGTATTGCTATGTATCAGTAACAATTCAATTAAATATTAGTCATTTATTTAGACACAGTTGAATGTAAAAACAGTTCTATTTCAAACAATTCAATTTAGCATAAGCATACAGTTTAGTTCTATTGGACCCTATCAGGTGCTACCACTCCGGGTCAGAGTGGACCTGGGAGTGATGGCAATGAAGAAGTACTCTGCATTCACCAAATCTCCAGCATTACTGGAACCTCACTATTAGATTGTTTAGTGTCATATCCAGGACACTCATTAGAGAAGTCTTACTCCTCTGCAGAGATGCAGTTGGTGTATTCTGCAGCCCCAGCTAACTGGGCCATATTTCACCATTGGGGTGGGAGTCTTAATATGCATCTAATATATTGCATAGACCTACACTCTTGGCAAAGTCATATTTTTACAATATCATATATGGCAGTAGAGCTTTAAGTCATTTGCACATATCATCATCATCATTGTCATAATCAAGGTATGCTGACAGTATAGATTCCCTTGACTCTCTCTTACCATCCCTATCAGCCATCACTCTTAGTAAGTCCTCTCAACAACACCTAGTGTCTGCACAGAGCTGATGAATATCACTTTTTGCTGGTTGACCAACACTGATGGGTCCATATGTTGGACTCCATAGGAGAATGTTGCTTATGAGTTTGTTCTTACTTACTTTACCAGCATCATGTACTCATCTTGCTTTGATGGTTTGTGAGATGGGAAGTAATTGGCCATACAGTAGCTGTTTTGTAGGGTGCTACTTCCAAGATATGTTTAAAATAGCACAAAACATTATTGCGTAGTTTCCATCTAGCTTTTTCTCTCAGTGTTTCATTAAACCCTAAGTGGTGCAACTATATAGTAGTACTGCCATGGTTACAGCTAAGAAGAATTCCTGTTTTATCTTATGGCAAAACTACATCTAAACCCAAGGAACAGCAATAGAAACTATAATGGCACCAACATATACTACCCTAGCCTTGTGATACTTAGAGGAAAATCTATAAGAAATCATAGGTAAAGATACAACAACAATACAAAAATTGAATTTATTAGATCATGGAAAAGATACTTGGATAACTATTTCATATTATAGAAATACTCATGGGGCAACATTAATAATCTATATAACTTGCTCCAGTAATGATTTTACAAATAAAATATTTTGTGTATTTTTAATTGCCAATATAGTAAAAAGACAGAGGATAACTAACCCGTTTGTTGACCAGTACCAGGTAGCAAAATATTTGTTTTTCTTTTGGCTTCCTTACTTAACTTTAATGTGAGTCAATTACAAGGTAGACTGGAGGGTTCTGAATCTTTCATCTTTTATAGAGATATAGACGTGTTTTCCAGTGTTTTTTTTTTCTTTTTTTTTTTTGGTTGTTCATTTTAACTACCTTCCTTTCCTGCCTCCATTTAATCACCTAACATGAAATAGGGGCACAAACAAAATTACTTCCACAATATTTATATAATAATGGTTGTGTTTTATTTTTCATCTGGGAAATCAGATTCACTATAGACCACAATTTCTTAGAACTACCATTTTTAGACATCCTCATGAAAAATCACAATGGCCAAATTATCACAGATATTTACCACACCCACCATTACCTACATTTTGAGAGCTATCACCTCAAAAACTACATAAAATCTATATCTTACACCCAAGTACAGGATCTGCACTATAGTCACTCACAAAAACCTCTGATAAAACCTACCAAGAAGAATTATGTGTAACCCTCTACCAGAAGGAATATCCTGCAACACTAATAAATAAGGGATTCAAATTAGCTGAAAAAAATACCATTTAAAGAACTATGAACCCCCTCCTGAAACATTGCAAGAAATAACCCTTTGCATAAGTCTCAACATATAACAAAAACAACCCAGAGCTATTCATAGAAATATCAAAGAATCTAGATCCATTTCAAAATAATGATAAAATTAAAAACATATAAGTAAGTAAAGTTGGTGACCATAGTCGTGGGTGACCTGAAGGCTTACTTTTCAGTAGCTACTACTCCGAGGTATAGGGGAGGGCACTACTCCTTTCTCTTGATTGCTCCACTTTACCCTTGATCCTTACCTTATAATGCTGAGTGTTAAGCAAGGTGGCATCAAGTACCATTTTTTGAGTCTTTGGTATGACTCAACCTGGGATTGAAACCCATCTCCCAGGCCATTGGCAAACACTCTACTCATTATCATTAAAAGTAAATGACAACCAAAAAACTTAAAAACACACTCATCTAAATTTGGGGAACACATGTTACATGGAGTCTCAAAATGCAAAATAAAAGATTAGAGGCATGTTGGTTGGTTGGTTGGTTGGTTGGTTTTTTTTACAGCGTATCAACCCTTTTCTAGTCATTTAACGCCGAATTAAATTTAAAACAATTCAGTTTAGTATAAGTATAGTTTTAGTTTACAAACAATTAAATGTCAAAACAGTTCTATTTCAAACAATTCAGTTTAGTATAAGTATAGTTTTTGTTTACAAACAATTAAATGTCAAAACAGTTCTATTTCAAACAATTCAGTTTAGTATAAGTATAGTTTTTGTTTACAAACAATTAAATGTCAAAACAGTTCTATTTTAAAGAATTCAGTTTAGCATAAGTACACAGTTTAGTTCGATTTGATTCATAGATAGGACCCTATCGGATGCTACCACTCTAGGCCAGTGTGAACCTGGGAGTGATGGCAATGAAAGGGGAACTCCGCATTCCCCAAAGTTCCAACATTACTTGAACCTCGCCATCAGATTGTTTAGTGTCATATCTAGCACACTCGTTGGGGAGAAGTCTTACTCCTCTGAAGAGGTGCAGTCGGTGTATTCTACAGCCCCAGCCGACTGGGCAATGTGAGGTATGTAATATAATCAATGAAGGAAAATTCTATATCTTCAAAAACCCCCAAACAACATTTACAATAGAAACTTAAGCTGCAATTCAAACAATGTAGTTTATATAATCAAATGCATTAACTGCAACAAAATGTACATTGGTTGTACTCAAGCACTGAACAATAAAGTTTCTTTTCATAAAAGCAACATTAAATTAGCAGAAAATAGAACACTTTATGTATCAAAACATCTTTATCAATGCAGCAAGGGAGACTTTATGATAACGTCAATATACCAGACTGATGACTATTCATTATTTCAAATAAAAGAAAAAAATCATAGATAGATTCACACCAACAATGAATAGAGCCTAACCACTCACACACACACACACACACACACACACACACACACACACACACACACACACACACACACACACACATATGTATACAAACACAAACATATACATACACACCGACTAGCTATATATATATATATATATATATATATATATATATATGTATAAGAGAGAGGATGAGGAAAAAATTCCTAAACATTAAAGAAATAAAGTGATAAAAATTTCTTAAAAATTTAAGAAAACAATATGTGATATGGAAAATTTTAACGACACCCCCATGTGGATCGTAAGACGTTTAAATATATTTATATAAGAAGTGCGAAAGAGTTGCTAAAGTATATTCCTTTAATGGTCAATAGTCTTTTAGAGAATCAAGTTAAAATTATTATACAATTATCTGTGGTTGGTGAATGTTCTGTTGTCTTTCTGTATTTTTCTGGTTGTGTTTAAGACTGTTTTTAGAGGGCTGTGGACGTTTGGTTTCGTATGGCTCAAAATTGTCTTCTGGGTTCTGTTTGAACAGTTGGGTGGTATATGTTTTTTTTTTTATAAGCCTCGAAAAGCCCGGTTTAATCCTACGTTTTGTAAAAGAATAAACCGTACTTCAACAGCAGTAGGGATTTGGTGACAGCTTTTGAAGAAAGGAAGACGAACGACTTTTAAATTTATATACAACAACAACAACAACAAACAGGGTTTTACACCACATGGAACAAACAACGAATGTGTAAGTGTTCAAAAAAGAGTTCAAAATGTAAGATAAAGTAAGGTTAGGTTGGTTATGTGAAGGTTGTAAGGTTGTAAGGTTTTGTGATGGTTTGGTAGGTTTGGTGAAGGTTTGCAGATAAAATGCCTGCTGGAAATTAACTGTGTGTCCTGTTCCTTTTAACTCAGCACGTGCGTTCGTCGCTCTTGGGTCCTGGCTGGTTGAAGGTACCAACTACGTATGCCGTTAAGGGCTGCTACGGTGGGAGTGGAAAATAGAGGAAGAATCTCCAGTGGAGCTCTTTTTTATAATGGACGCCACGTGACCCCAAGGGACTGCTGATGTTCGGTGAAACAGGATCACCAGTTCCTTAACAAAATTTCTACAGGTCTGCTAACACCCTCTGTTATGGATTTGGTCTTATAAATCCTTATCTGGTCTTCCGAGGTCGCGGTAAATCACCTGAAGAAGGTGAAACAACACAACACAAAACCTACCAAGATGAGGGGGAAAAGTCCGCAATAAATAAAATTAATTCTCAGATTAAAAAGCCTCATCTCAAAATGATTCCAATTAAAAAACAAGTACAAAGAATTCGGTACGGACCCGACTCTGGAAGACTAGATAAGGATTTATAAGACCAAAAAATCCATCCTTGGTCGCCCTTCGGGGCCTGTGGCGCAGCGGATAGAGGCGTTGAGTCTCTTCGGTTCCAGGTGAGCATTGTCAGAAGATAGCGGTTTCAAATCCTACCCAGAGGTTTACTTGGTCAAAAACATGGTACGATGGACAACAACTATGGAAGGCAGTATTTACTGGGGATACGGTTACAAGACTCGGCATTCCTATCCGAGGTCGCGGTAAACCACCTGAAGAAGGCCAGAGGTGAAATTTGGCCGAAACGTAGTGAAAGAAGAAACAACACAAAACCTACCAAGATGAGGGGGGAAAGTCCGCAATAAATAAAAAAATTAATTCTCAGATTAAAAAGCCTCATCCCAAAATGATTCCAATTAAAAAACTGTTTTTTTTCTTCAATAATACTAGGGTGAGTCAAAAGTTTTGCAATATTTTGGTCGATGCTAGTTTGAATTGAATTAGACTTCAAAAGTAAATGATGTTCTATGTTCTTCTAGAAGTTTTGCTCTTCAATACAAAACGTTTGGGAATTTTTGTTTTAGTGTGTACATAGATGACATGATTTGACCTTAAAGCTGGTGGATAGATTTATTCCCATGTCATTTTATTACAATGGGACATTTCAAGTTAGACAAAACATAAGAAATTATGGGTGTGTTACATAATGAATAGGTTGCCTAATAATTTTGTAAAGTGTAGAATTCAAAATATATTAATTCAAAACTTAACTGGTAATTCGTTAGAAGAAGAGTCATGGAAAATAACCAGTGATATGATGGACAAGACATGACCTCTGGTTGACCTTTTGAGCAGTTCTCTGATGGGTTGGTTCAGTCGTGAGAACGAGTCAGTTAGGTAGAGTTAATTTGAGTAGTCCGGGTGTCGTAATGAATGACGCCTAAAATGGCTATTTTTCCAACCATCCGGTTAAATTTACCAAAATTGTCCCAAGCACTTTCGGACCTTTCGTAGGCCATCATCAGGGGTTACTTGCATGTATAAAGAGTGTTTTAAAAGAATTTTTAAAGTTTTTGGTTTTATACATGCAAGCAACCTCTGGTGATCGCCTATGAAAGGTTCGAAAGCGCTCGGGATAATTTTTGTCAATTCATCCACAAATTCCAACCTGAAAACAAGACACTTATCAGGAAACTTGAAATGATCTTAATAAAATTGTATAGACAAAATGTATCTTTATTATTTAATCCAACATGCTTAAATGAAAGACTGCTACGTAACTATATATATATATATATATATATACGTATTTGACGGCATATAGGGCACACTTTTTTACTAAAAATCCTTTAAAAATCCATCCTGCATCTTAAATACCATAAATAGGTTTAAAATTCGTAATAGTCGGCCGAAATTCGCTACCTGGCAACTCCTATTAGTGTAGACTTTAGGGTAACTTTCATATACCTATTGTCATTATTTAAAAGGCTATTATGCAGATTAAAAGTATTATCATTGATAATATTGATTATATTAATTTCCTTACGTTTAATATTAGTACTTTGTTTTTTCTTGATTTGCGCTGCTGAAATTGGGGTGCGTCTTAGACACCCGTGCGTCTTATACGCCGTCAAATTCGGTATATAAACAGATGAGAACAATCATTTAAAACTTTATCCTTCAGGGTTTTCGGACAATTATCTTCAGCTTTATTGTTATATTTACTACGCTTCGGCCGATGTATTCTCCGGTCTTCTTCAGATGTTTCTTGATGAACTTGGGAGCCTACACGGAACTTTGAACAACACCCGAAAACCCTGAATGATAAAAATGATCAAGCTTCATCTCAGAAATTCAGACAATTAATATTTAAAACTTGTTTGATTAATCAAAAGTGCTGGCCAGCGGAGGAATATAAGAACTTAAATGAATTTGATTCTCACCTTTTTAATTTTGCTTCATTACTAATAGCTTAATATTTTTCTATAAAATAGAATTTTCAGATGAACATTTTTTTAAATAAAATCTTTCTTCGAACAATGTTTTTTTTTTGTTTTAACAGAAAAGATATAAAACTATTATTAATGAAACAAAACTAAGAAGGTGAGATTCAAATTCATTTTAGTTCATATATATATATATGCATGAAGCCATCTGCACAAAGTAGCAAGCCTCTGAGATCAGTCGACCAGTTCACATTCCTTGGTAGCAATATCTTATCTATTGAAAGTGATGTTAACATATGTATAGGAAAGACATGAACTACTACTGACAGGCTATCAATCATTTGGAAATATGATCTCACTGATAAAATTAAACAAGATTTTTTTCAAGCTGTGGCTTTGTTGGTACTCCTGTACGGTTGCATCGTTTGAACACTAACAAAATGCTTGGAGAAAAAGCTAGATGGGAAGTACACAAAAATGCTATGTGCAGTCCTGAACAAATCCTGGAAGCAACACCCTACAAAACAGCAACTATACGGCCACTTTACTCTCATCTCAAAAACCATCTAAATAAGATGAACAAGACATGCTGGATACTGTTGGAGAAGAAAGAACAAGACTGGAAAAATGTATATAAATATTTTCATACTAAATTTATTCAGACATCATAAGATAATAAAAGTTACCTTTGAACTCTGTAAAGAAGTATCTGTATTTATAAAGGTACTTATAAAAGTTAAATATTTATTTTATGTAGGTTTTTCCTTTCCTGAATTGTGTATATATTTATTTAGTGAACTTTGGTTTGGTTTTATGGCATATCAACCATTGTTGGTTATTTGATGCCAAATCCTGTTTATATATATATATATATATATATATATATATATATATATATATTAAATATATGATTTGTAAACACGTTTTGTAGATACACATAGTTAAATGATCAGACAGTTCTATTTCTAACGATTCAATTATTATCATATAATTAGCATTAGTCATTTGTTTGCACTCAGTTTAGATATCAAACAGTTCTGGGCCAGAGTGGACCTTGAAGCGATGGCAATAAAGGAGTACAAATCTCCAGCATTACTGGAGCCTCACCATCATATATATATATATATATATATATATATATATATAGAGAGAGAGAGAGAGAGAGAGAAATGGATGGTATAATGCTTATTGTCATAAGAAATGAACTTAGCGAGCCAAGTTCAATTCTTGGCTGGGGCTGTTTGACCTTAAAAAATCATTAATCTATCTTTTCTTGCTCTTCCCCCTAGCTGTGGGTAAATGATAGGGTAGACCTGGCTCAAAAGCCTTGATTGGATAACATCTCTGGAAGAAGGAATTAAAAATCCCCTGTGTGTGTATGTATAGTTGATATGTTGTAGAGTTTATTGGTCTTTTTTTTTTGTTAAAGAGGTTTAGAATTATATACACACACAGAGGAACAAATACATACACAGAGAAGAAAATGTTACTGTTAGTGGAATTCAAAACCACTTTAACAAAAAAACTCCAAAAAAAAAAAAAACAACAAAAAACAAAAAAATAAAAATAAACGACCAATAAACTCTATAACAATTCAGTTATACACACACACACACACACACACACAAACACAACGACCCAGAGCAAAACAACGAAAAACTTTAGAGCTTATCAAATATCAAAGACTAATTGGGGAAATATACCCTCAAGTTAGACCAGGAGACACACTCTGAGAGAAGGAAAGAGAGGAGGAGGAAGAAAAATCTAACACAAAACAGTGACCTCTACATAAACCGACACAAAACCTGAAAAAAAAATTCGTCTAACAAACCTACATGAGTGAGTTCGAGTCTCATTGGAGGCCCCTTGTGCCACATTCAAGCAACCCCCCAAACAAACAAATTACTAAATGTTCTCTGACGAAAGCAACAAGCTGGAAACATACACGCATATAAGAACGAAAAAAAAATTAATTTTTCAAAAATAAAAATCTCTTAGTAGACCTATTCATTTTGAATTATTCATTTTTTTCTCTCTTTGAACCAACAAAAAAGAAAAAAAAAATTACATATATCTATATATACATATACCTAAATATGTAAAAAAATTTTCTTTTTTTTTTTTGTTGGTTCATATATAGGGTTAGTAGTAATGATGCTTCGGTCTCATCTGATGAAGGCTTTGTTGGAAGCAATGCTGCTGTATAAACATCAGTCATTGTATGATACCTATTACTAAAGGCATTCGAGAAAGTTCGAATGGCACGAGGAAAGACTAGTGACAGTTGGGAAAGACCACCGCGTGGAGTGACGAGGGTTAGTAGCTCAAATCACATTGTGCAGACCATTTAGGTTCTGTTACAATTCATACTCCTTGGTCTGCGACACCACAATCTTATCACTACGTCACAAAATGAAGAGAAATGCTCCCATGATGACCCAAAAGGGAGGGGGAGAATGAGATGATCAAACTGATTAATTCCGGTAACGAACTTGGACCGTCCACGGACATATGCTGTTGCGGACACAGTTTTACAAGCATCAAGGGAATGCAAATCCACAGCACAAAAATGGGATACTCGAGTCGACAACGACGTAAATCTCTATCAGAGATAAATAAATCGATGTAAAGGGAACCAGAGTCAGGAGAATTACCACAGTACTCAAGATCACTTTCTTTGTTAAGTACATGTACTTCTGTTGAGGACGCAGTTTTGCAAGCATCAAGGGAATGCGACCCCCCGCACAAAAATGGGATGCCTTAGTCGACAATGACGTAAATCTCTATCAGAGATAAATAAATCGATGTAAAGGGAACCAGAGTCAGGAGAATTACCACAATACTCAAGATCACTTTCTTTGTCAATCTACCGCACCCAGTGTGAAAGAGAGTGCAATTCGCATTAAATAACCTCGAGCAAATGACGATAGATTGAAGGCCCCGCGATGAAGAGAGGTCCTTCATTCTCCGAAACAGCTTGAAAGGATCTATCGGAGTGAAATTGCTTTCTTTCACTAAAATTGTGCATGCAGTGTACTTTGATCCCTTTGGAGCTGCAGACGTCCAGAAAGGAATACCATACGAACTGCCAATTGAATACAGAGAGAGAAGGGCCGGCTTAGAGTAGAGCAAAGACTTCTTAAAAAACGACTTAGAGAAACGCCAGATGACCGGGAGTCAGTAAGGAAAAAATTGTCCGAAGTGAAGGAAAGGAAGCGGTGACAAGAGAAACGAAAGGCTAGGCGCAATTTCGAGAAAAAAAAACCCAAAACGTTAAAATTCACCAAGAAATTGTTCGAGGGAGAGAAAAATGGGGTCCTCAATATACTTGTAGGGGTACTAATGTTAATCAATGAAAAGACCATATTGATAATAGTGCTACAAAAAATAAAGAAATTTATTTCTTTGCTGGGAGCTGAAATATAGAAGGGTATACAGCGATTTGTGTATCAAGTCACGACCGTAAATGCCAGTTCTGGTACCAGCGTGGATTAAGATCTTTATCCAACTTGAAATTGTAACATGACACCGTTGTTTGAAGATCAAACAAACATAGCGCCGCTGAGAAAACGGTTAGTACGTATCACTCCGGGTTGGCGTGAGTAACTGATCTGTGTTGTATGGAATATTGTGTGTTTTAATAGCATCAAGGTGGATCCCGCGCGCACGCGTTGACTTTCGAAAATTCTTTGTGCGCGTATTTTAGAGACCTCCGATTGGTCCTAAAACCATTTTCATTTGTTTATTTTTTTAAACATCTGCGTGGGCGTTAGTTGGAGATCTTTGCGCCAATTTTGAACCGTTTTTTCCAGAAAATTCTTTTGACAAGAAAATTGCACCATTTCCTTTATACTGAAAGAGGATTTGGAAGCGCACCTTCGGAAAAAATATACCGACCCACTCGCTGACATTCTTCTGGGCCGTCTTAGTGAACCCAATCGTCCACATCCCAGGAAGAAAAACTTGACAATTCACCATTGAAATTAGGTAAAATAAAAGACTTTGTCAAAAAAGCTAGAGCTAAGAGATGACCAGGGATTAACGGAATTTCATATAAGCTCAACAAAAGATGCCCTAAAATATTAGCTCTCCTTTGGAAGCTTTTATGCGAAGCTCATAGAAAGAAATTTATTGCAGAGAGTTGGGGATTGGCAGATTGAATCCACACACCAAAAGAAAAAGACTCCAGAAAACTAGATCAGTTTCGACCAATTTCCTTACTTAACGTAGAAGTAAGATTTTTTTCGGTATCATTGCGAAGAGGATAACGAGATTCGAGATTAACAGTTGGTATGTCAATACATCAATACAAAAGGCTGGAATTCCTGGCTTTCCAGGTTGTATTGAACATGTGGGACCGAATAAAAACGGCTAAAAATAATAAATCAGCCGAACCACATCATTTGGTTAGATCTAGAAAACGCATATGGCTCAGTAAGACACCAACTACTTGAGAAAGCAATGGAGTTCTTTTGGATTCCAGAGGAAATTAAAAACCTCATAACAGCGTATTCTAAATGTACTTATGTGAGATTTTCTAATTATAAATATTTAACTACCTGGCAAAAGTCGAATATTGGCATTATGATGAGATGTGTTATCTCTCCACTACTTTTCGTTTTGATAATGGAGATGATATTGTGTAGTGCTGAAGTCAACACCAATGAAATAACCGGTCCATCTATGAAAGCTTTTATGATAATGTAACTCTAGTCTCAGATTCCAAATCACACATGGAACAACTGGTGACCCGCCTACAGGAGCTCTTCAAATGGAATGCAGTGAAAATAAAGCCTTTAAAATGCTGCAGTTTATCAATAATTCAAGGTAACTGTAGAGAAATAAAGTTCTCTGTCGATGGGAATGAAATCCCCACAATCCACGAAAAAGAATTAAGAGTCTCGGTCACTCCCTACTGCCTACTGATCGATATCGTTGGCAAGACCTAAGCAAATTGCTGAAAGATGGATTACACTCATTGATAAATGTGACCTCCTGAGCAAAGATAAAGTTTGGTGTATTTATTTTGGATTATTTCTTAAATTATCATGGCCAATGCAAATATATGAGGTATTAATTACAAAAGTTGAAGCAATGGAGCAGCTAATCAGTAAATTAAGAAAACATGGTAGGGAGTACCTAACTTCCAATGTTGTCACTTGTTGAGGAATTTAAATTTGGTAAAGCATGACTTTTCCTGATGCTGCATGACTCTCGCAAACCACTAATGAAGAAAGTCCAATCTTCCATAATAACCAGTCAGAACTGGAAGGCAAACATAGCTGTAGAGAATGTAAAATCAACCCTTAAGATGAAAGAAATAATTGGCACTGTGGCAAAAGGAAAAGCAGGTATATACCTGCATCCACAGCGTTGGTGGTCCAAGGAATCCATACTAAACAAAAGAAAAATGGTTTCAGAAGAAATTCCTCATCTTGAGGAAGTCAAGCGCAATGCTATAGCTGTAGGACAAAGGAAACAGGGCGCATGGACTAAGTGGGAGAGTGCAAAAGACAGAGCTGTCACATGAGGCGACCTTGGGCACATGGAACCCCCCAAAATTGAGTTTCCTTGTAAAAGCAGTCTACGAAGTTTACCAAACACCAGTCAACCTTCATGCTTCGGGGTTAAGTACATCTGACCAATGCAGAGCATGTAGGAAAACTGCCAGCCTCAAACATATTCTCACTGGATGCGAATATGCTCAAAGAAGCTACACGTAGAGACATAATGAAGTCCTTCAGATTTTTGCCGAGTCTGTGAAGATATGTTGTGAGACTGCCAATAAACCTCTAAATAATATCACCAATAGAGTGATTCATTTCATTAAAGAAGGAAATATTTCAAAACTTTCATGTAAAAATAAGCACAGATCATCATTGCTTGGTAGCTGCACAAACTGGCACATCGCAACCGATTTAAAACATCATTTTGTATTTCCAACAGAAATGGCATTAACGACCCAGCATCCAGATATTGTCATTTGGTCTGTTAAATTAAAAAAATTTTTCGTTATTGAGTTAATGGTCCCTTTTGAAGAACATTTCGACTGGGCACATCAGTGTAAGTTGAAAAAATATGAGGATCTGTGGGAAAAACGTGTCAGAAATGGCTTGAAAACCAATGTATTTCTTATAAAGGTCGGATGCCGAGGAGGTTTCATTACCAACTCAACCTCTGCATTCTTGACTAACCTTAGACTTTCCCCATCAGACAAGAGGAAATGCATAAAAAAGACCCAAGATAAGGCTCAAACTGCATCAGCATGGATATGGCAACCCCATAGTGATGTCAATCCAACAAAGTCTGGTGGTATGATGAGTTACTGATGGGGCACTCTGTCTTAGTGGTAATGATACTTTGGCCCCGAAACCATGCCTGAATCCAGAGTCATCATCTGAGGAAGGCTTTGTTGGAATCAATGCTGCTGTATAAACATCAGTCATTGTATGATATATATATATATATATATAGAGAGAGAGAGAGAGAGAGAGTACACTTGTGGTGTAGTGATTATCATCATAGGAAATGGACATGGTGATTTCAGTTCAAATCTTGGATGAAGCTGTTTGCAATTCACATAGTGTTAATATCTTTGGGGAAGGGTATGAATCTAACTTTTCTCCTGCTATGGGTTGATTGTAGGGCAGACAGTATTTTAGCCTTGGAATTGTAACTGGTCTAGGAAAATAAAAACTTTGAATTCAAACCTGTTAAACTCTGCATAAAAAATTGACCTTGTTTTGCATCCCACGTGTGCACAGGGGATGATAGTGAGCCTACTGCAAAGCAATTAAGCTGCCTGCAGTGCTTCACATAGTAGCGAGTTTGTTGCAAAGCAACCAAGCTGCCTGCAGGGCTTCACATGGTAGCAAGCCTGCTGCAAAGTGACCAAGCTGCGAGCAGGGCTTTACATGGTGAATTCACTAGTAATAATAACAATTATGATAATAATTATAATAATAAATAAGTAAAAACTCTTGGAAATAATGAATTAAACAAAATAGAATAAATGAATAAAAAATTCATGAAATTTAATCAATATAGCCGTATAAATAACCATATAGTATAAAGATTAACACTCTTCCCAGTATTCACCACAAAGTAGACCACCCTTCCCATCATGCCCCACACAACAGTATATAAAGGAACATCCACTGTGTGTGTACCACTTAGTCTAGAGATCACATTGGTGAGAAACTGATAATCATCAAGTACTGTTGACTCAGTGTTTTTCTATTCCAACTTATATATATATATATATATATACATTGAAGAGCGTATATTTAGGCAGCAAGTTATTATTCAATTAAGTTTTATTAAAGATGATAGAACACTTTTTATTATTTTTGATTGTAGTTTTTCGAGTCTCCTTGTTATTTTTCTTGTGTCGGGATCCAGGTGGCAAAGAAATTGTCCCATATCTTCTGCCCAAGTGCTTTCGACCATACATTTGGTTGTCATCCAGGGTAGTGTAGTTTGAGTTAACAGTTTGAGTTTTTATTGTCTTAATTATTTGTAGTGTTTTGTTTTGAAGTTGTCTGTTGGAACGTTTTCAGTGTTTTGTTTTAAAACATTCAGTTGGAAAGGTTTACTAACAGAGTTAGTGATTTTAGTTATTAAAAATATTTAATATATTGGTGCGTGTATTAAATGCTATTTTATTTATGTTTTTTTTTTTTTAAATTCTTATGCATATTACTTCTGGGATTTGTAATAATCTTTTTATCATTGTTTTTTATATATAATGTATTATCTGTGAGAATCTTCCTTACACTGGAAGATGTAAGTTGGTTAGTGCTATTGTTGTGTTTTATTGGATCCCAACACAAGAAAAATAACAAGAAGACTTGAAAAATTACAATTAAAAATAATAAACCGTGTTACATCATCTTTAATAAAACTTGCTTGAATATATTTATATATGTATATGTATGAAAACAGTGACACAAGTTCAGATCCTGGATGAGGCCATTAGTATTTCACGTAGTGGTAATAAGTAAAGTTGGCAACCATAGTCGTGGGTAACCAGAAGGCTCCCTTTTCAATAGCTATTACACTGAGGTGTAGAGGAAGGTGCTCCTCCTTTCTCTGGATTGCTCCACTTTACCCTTGATATGTACCTTATATTGCTGAGTGTTAAGCAAGGAATAGTAGTAATAACATTGGGAAATGTATATGCATTCAGCTATTCTCCCTTAAACCATGGATAAATAGTAGGGCAGACTGAACTCTTGGTATGTCAACTGATCTTGGAAAATGAAAACTCTGAATTCAAACTTGTTAAACTCTGCTTAAACAACTGAGCTTGTGTCACATTCTGCTCATATGGAGGGGTTGGGTAAATACATATGTATGTATGTATGTATGTGAATTGTTTTCAAAAGAAATGTGTCAGATATTTATATAATTTGGTAGCCAAAAATAGGAATATATAGCAGTCCAAAAAATAAATACACCTCTTAGATATATCCATGCAATTCTATTTTTGCATACAAAGGTATTATAATATTATTTTTAGTTATAAAGTTTCACTGCTGTAGATTTTGGAGGTAAATAATACCAAATAATATCCATTTTGCTTGTATCATATTTCACTTGAATGAAATAAACTTTCTATAAAAGAAAACAGTTAAGGATCTATTTATTTATGCCTGTTACTGTATGTAGAACATTGACACATGTTTACAATTGTTAATCATAATCAGTAAAAATTTTGCATTCATATCTTAAATTGTAACTTTCCACTTTCATTGGCCTTGACTTATTTATTTACCTCCTGATATATTTTTGTCTGGTGCATCAATAAAAACCATTTTTTCAATTTCACATTCTGCCATTGTTGACAAAAATCTGGGTCTGCGTTGAGGAAAGAGATTTTATAACATGTGACATTTTGAAATATCTCTTGATAAGAGAAATTGATTAAAATAAACAACTTGAACTTTTCCAAGTTTTCCAAGTTTTGCTACCATCTACCTCTTGAGTTTGTTTTGCTGCCATCTACCCTTTGAGTTTGTTTTGCTACCATCTACCCTTTGAGTTTCTTTTGTTACCATCTACCCTTTGAGTTTCTTTTGCTACCATCTACCCCTTGAGTTTCTTTTGTTACCATCTACCTTTTGAGTTTCTTTTGCTACCATCTACCCCTTGAGTTTCTTTTGTTACCATCTACCCTTTGAGTTTCTTTTGCTACCATCTACCCCTTGAGTTTCTTTTGTTACCATCTACCCTTTGAGTTTCTTTTGCAACCATCTACCCTTTGAGTTTCTTTTGTTACCACCTACCCTTTGAGTTTCTTTTGTTACCATCTACCCTTTGAGTTTCTTTTGTTACCATCTACCCTTTGAGTTTCTTTTGCTACCATCTACCCGTTGAGTTTCTTTTGTTACCATCTACCCTTTGAGTTTCTTTTGTTACCATCTACCCGTTGAGTTTCTTTTGCTACCATCTACCCGTTGAGTTTCTTTTGTTACCATCTACCCTTTGAGTTTCTTTTGTTACCATCTACCCCTTGAGTTTCTTTTGCTACCATCTACCCTTTGAGTTTGTTTTGCTACCATCTACCCATTGAGTTTCTTTTGTTACCATCTACCCTGTGAGTTTCTTTTGCTACCATCTACCCCTTGAGTTTCTTTTGTTACCATCTACCCTTTGAGTTTCTTTTGCTACCATCTACCCTTTGAGTTTCTTTTGCTACCATCTACCCTTTGAGTTTCTTTTGTTACCATCTACCCTTTGAGTTTCTTTTGTTACCATCTACCCCTTGAGTTTCTTTTGCTACCATCTACCCTTTGAGTTTCTTTTGTTACCATCTACCCTTTGAGTTTCTTTTGTTACCATCTACCCCTTGAGTTTCTTTTGCTACCATCTACCCTTTGAGTTTGTTTTACTACCATCTACCCTTTGAGTTTGTTTTGCTACCATCTACCGTTTGAGTTTCTTTTGTTACCATCTACCCGTTGAGTTTCTTTTGTTACCATCTACCCGTTGAGTTTCTTTTGTTACCATCTACCCTTTGAGTTTCTTTTGTTACCATCTACCCCTTGAGTATATTTTGTTACCATCTACCCTTTGAGTTTCTTTTGTTACCATCTACCCCTTGAGTTTCTTTTGTTACCATCTACCCTTTGAGTTTGTTTTACTACCATCTACCCTTTGAGTTTGTTTTGCTACCATCTACGCTTTGAGTTTCTTTTGTTACCATCTACCCTTTGAGTTTCTTTTGTTACCATCTACCCCTTGAGTTTCTTTTGTTACCATCTACCCTTTGAGTTTCTTTTGTTACCATCTACCCTTTGAGTTTCTTTTGTTACCATCTACCCTTTGAGTTTCTTTTGTTACCATCTACCCCTTGAGTTTCTTTTGTTACCATCTACCCTTTGAGTTTCTTTTGTTACCATCTACCCTTTGAGTTTCTTTTGTTATCATCTACCCCTTGAGTTTGTTTTGCTACCATCTACCCTTTGAGTTTCTTTTGTTACCATCTACCCTTTGAGTTTCTTTTGTTACCATCTACCCCTTGAGTTTCTTTTGTTACCATCTACCCGTTGAGTTTCTTTTGTTACTATCTACCTGTTGAGCTTCTTTTGTTACCATCTACCCTTTGAGTTTCTTTTGTTACCATCTACCCCTTGAGTTTCTTTTGTTACCATCTACCCTTTGAGTTTCTTTTGTTACCACCTACCCATTGAGTTTCTTTTGTTACCATCTACCCTTTGAGTTTCTTTTGTTACCATCTACCCCTTGAGTTTCTTTTGTTACCATCTACCCTTTGAGTTTGTTTTGCTACCATCTACCCTTTGAGTTTGTTTTGCTACCATCTACCCTTTGAGTTTCTTTTGCTACTATCTACCCCTTGAGTTTGTTTTGCTACCATCTACCCTTTGAGTTTCTTTTGCTACCATCTACCCTTTGAGTTTCTTTTGCTACCATCTACCCTTTGAGTTTCTTTTGTTACCATCTACCCTTTGAGTTTGTTTTGCTACCATCTACCCTTTGAGTTTCTTTTGCTACTATCTACCCCTTGATTTTCTTTTGCTACCATCTACCCTTTGAGTTTCTTTTGCTACCATCTACCCTTTGAGTTTCTTTTGCTACCATCTACCCTTTGAGTTTGTTTTGCTAACATCTACCCTTTGAGTTTCTTTTGTTACCATCTACCCTTTGAGTTTCTTTTGCTACCATCTACCCTTTGAGTTTGTTTTGCTACCATGTACCCTTTGAGTTTCTTTTGCTACTATCTACCCCTTGAGTTTCTTTTGCTACCATCTACCCTTTGAGTTTCTTTTGCTACCATCTACCCCTTGAGTTTCTTTGCTACCATCTACCCCTTGAGTTACTTAAAATAGGAAAAAAAATAAATAAAAAACAAAAGCAAAAACATTTTTTTAAAAAGTACATAAGGAAGTCTGTAGACTATAAAAAAAGCAATTATTGTTAACATAATCTTCTTCCTTGTCAATCATGAATATCAATGACATAGATAAAATATCATGCAGTGAATATTTTGGTTTAAAATTCAGTTAACAATTATAGGATGTGGAGTTATTGATTCACCCTTATATATATATATATATATATATATATATATATATATATATATATATATGTGTGTGTGTGTGTGTGTATGTGTATATGTATATATTTGGGCAGCATTTCTTTGTTAAGGCATATTTGATTGAACAATAGAGACATTTTTTGTCTACATATTTTTGTAATTATCCTTTCAGGTTACTGCATTGATCTTATGATATCCACCCGGAATTGGCTAATAAACCTTTCATAACAACAATACTCCAGCATAAACAATAAACACTAAATTCTTACAAAGTAGTAATGTACATGCAAAGGTTATATTGCTTTTGCAATACCTCCACCTCGATGATGGCCCAAAATGAGGTTAAAAGTACTAGGGAACCAATCAATTATGGAAGGTTCGTTTTGATTTTTCTATTGGTTGAACCTCCTTTGAAACATTTCTTTTGATATGGTTTTAAACTGAGCTTTTGTATTTTTTATTTGTGTTTTCAACATCCTTAAATCTTATCTTTCAGATAAATTTTTAATTTGGGCAACGAGAAAAAGTTGCACAAAGTTAGGTCTAGTAAATGTAGATAGTACTCTATACTTCCCATCGATAGAAGTGCTGATGATTTTTTATCATTGCTATTTTTATGTTGTAGGGAGGCAACAGATTATTATCTTCATTTAGATTGGGGGGTGCCTTTCAACAGTATGGTCATGTGAGAATTCAGAATTCTTTTTTGCCCTCTTTTAGTCCCCGTTTTTCTAAGGCATGAGACCTGCTTTTTTCATTTCTATTCACTGAACTGAAGGGAGACTTTGTCTCACCACCCAACAAAAGATGCTGTCTCACCTCAGCATTGGAATGTAAAGTCACTTGGCTAAACCACAGTAGACAAGTAAGACCTTTTACTGCTTTTGAACACATTTTTGTATACTGCTTGCTCATGGGATAATCTTCACATTTCATCAGTTGAGATTTGTTTATATATTCTTGTAATACTTATGTTTGATATGTATGTAGAGAATGTTCTATATGTTTAAATGAGCTTATTTTTTCTTTCTGTTTGTTCTGTGTTAGCATATCATGGGATAAACTAATGGTAATATTAGGTGTTGGTTCCCTAAGCTTCTAAGTGTCAATCATTTGGAGGTTGCAGGTTCAATCCTGATTGCAATCAAATAACAATACAGGAATACTTAACACTTGTATTCGGTTATGTTTAATGGAATCAGAACACGCAACTCTGAGGGATTAAATAAAGGACATGGTTCAAAGTTCTGTGTAGGTCCCTGAGTTTGACAAGAAACACCTGAAGAAGGCTGGAGGACATATTGGCCAAAATGTAATGAATATAACAATAAAGATGAAAGCAAAAGTCTGAAAACCCTGAATGATATAAAGATGACTTTGGCATTAAAATATCCTATAAAGATTGATATGCCATTATTCAAAGAAGAAATATTTAAAGATTTTTATTTCCTGAAGAATACTCTTTTATGATAAAAAAAAAAAAAGGCAACTCTTCATGTTTGATTTTAAAAGTCCACAGTCACTGAATATAGAAGCTATGATATAATGTACCATGAGATTATTGTTTAAAAGTGATGTTTTATGTATTAGTATGTACAGAGTTACACCTCACAGAGCACCAGTGTGCCACAGTGCATTAGGGAACCAATATTTACAGTATAAATCATTTGACTGTTGAAGGAAAAGTTTAAGGCTTAATCCCTACAGATTTATTTATAAAAGAAAAGTTGGCTTTGTCCTTGACAGGATTAGTCAGCTTCCTGAACACATAAAAGAAACATGAGATTTTGGTATGAGTGATGATGTCCCCAGTGCCACTTGGACACACACACACACACACACACACACACACACACACACACTCACACCTATATATATATATATATATATATATATGACATACACAATAGTTTTTTTCAGACCCAATTTCAGTGGTTTAAGCTTTGGCAATGCATTTCCCAAGAGAGAAGAGTTAGTATTGATAAACAACATATTTCTCCTTGATGGCAAAAACTAAAAAAAAAATAATTAAATATCACAATCAAACCATATACAATTTTACCTTTAACCAACTAGTGCATATGTGATATATTTATACAAGTTTAGAATCTAATGGAATGAGAAGAAAGAAAACACTACGTAAAGTCAGATTAGTACATTTTACAATAGGAATAAATTCTGATGAAACTGTTCCTATTGTGTAACATATCACTAATTTTCCATACAGATTTCTTTTTTTTTCATATTTATATTATAGCAGGTTATATATATATATATATATATATATAAGTAAACCTCTTTGCAACTGAACATTATGAAACAAAATGCTGAAAACTTTCCCATCTACAACTCCTCAACAAAACATAACAAACAATTAAAACTGTAAAAATTCAAACTGTCAACTCAAAACTACACTACCCTGGATGGCGTATGGTCAAAAGCGGTTGGGCAGAAGATATGGGACAATTCTTCTCCCATCTAGATCCCAACACAAGAAAAATGACAAGGAGACTTAAAAATATTAAATTAAACATAATAAAAAAACAGCATTCCATCGTCTTTAACAAAACTTGCTTGAATATGTATGTATAGATTATATAAAATAAATGTCCAGATACAATGAGTTTGGAATTATTCAAGTTAAGAATATATGAGAGGTTTCATGTAATTATCTAGGAGTGCTCGATGTATGGTTATTAATATATAAATGTCTAAAGATATTTAAAATCTCATCCAGAGAAAATAAATCTGCAATATAACTGGAAAGAAAACTCAACAGACTGTCATTATGCTATTATAAATTTATTTCAGCCAGCTGCATTAGCAGCCGGCTTCATCAGATAGCTTTAATAAAATAGAAAGAAAGACCCACAAACATCGCTCATTAAAAAAAAAAAGAAAAAAGATGATACAAACCAACCTTTAATAGAAGGTGGAACATCAAAGGGAACCAGGTTAAATATTGTTGCCATTAAAATGTCTTGGGATTTTAATCTAGGTGTTGTTTCTATGTCTTTATATTTTTCATCTTCTTCTTTATTATCCATGTGTTTTTTCAGTTGGCCACTAGTATATTTTCTTGTTTGACCTTTTCTAGTTTAAGAAAATATCTGTTCACCTTTATATGGCAGTTTCATTTCAGTCATTTTTTTAAAAAAATACAATCCTCAGTAACTGACAGTAATGAGGCAGACATGGAGGGGTGAGTAAACATTATTTCATTTTAGGTTTATCCAGATTTGCTGCCATGTATTCAGCACATTTTTGATTTATATAAAAACATTCTTAAGGATTTGTTTATTCAACTATATAGGGATGACATTTTTTAGAGCAGTTTTTATAACAAAGAATTTTATGACTCAATTTGACAATCTCTTTGTAATAGAATATTCTAGTGATGTTGCAAAAAGTAAGCTTTAACAGCATGAAATTAGAAAAGAAGAGGGCAACCTACATTATTGGATATTATTGAAGTCACAGATTTTATATCAGATTGTCCTTCTCCAAGATGGATGCTTAAATAAAAGATAGGGGTTCATACCTCTCAGTTTTATATCAGAGTGTCTTTCTCCAAGATGGATGCTTAAATAAAATATAGGGGTCCATCCCTCTCAGTTTTATATCAGAGTGTCTTTCTCATGGATGATTCATCAAAAACTTGTGATCCATAATAGCATGGGCATGAATGTTTTTTTAAATGCTGAGCTATTGAACTTGTGTCGAGGAGACTTACAATGCACCTTTCTGACACAAGTTCAATAGCTCAGCATTTAAAAAAACATTCATGCCCAACAACACAACTACAAAAAATTCTCACCGACAACACAACAATACTCGAACATCAAAATAATAAACAAAAACTTCAGATTCTCGAAGCACTATATATTAGAAACCTGCAACCAGCCCTTAATAGAATTAATTTTCAAACCAGTGCTAACGTACTTAAATGTCTTTAGCTACTGGCACTATTTACAGAATTACATTTAAAAGCAAGCGCCATAATCTCCAACAGCAAAGACGTCCTTACACAGTAGTAATTTGCTAAAACAAAAGTTACATCACTTTTGTAACAGATTCTCCCCTGATGATGGCCCAAAGTTGGGCAGAAAGTACTAGGGATACATACAACTATGGACAATACCTAAATCAATTCCCCCCGAATACGATAAAAGTAATACGGGAATTCGAACGGATCCAAAAGAAAATATGTAGGCATAAAATGTCTATTATGTTTAATGAAATTTGTATATATATATATATATATATATATATATATATATATATATATATAAACAGGATTTGGTATTAAATAATCACAAGATTTGATATGTTGTAAAACACCAACAAATCAACCAACCATCCAGATAGTTTAACAAAAGCTAGGGTTTATCACTCCCAGTGTCTTTCTCCTAGTATGAGTATTTAGATGACTGTTGACTCAATTCTAATTCTTCCTCTAATCTCCAGTTCAGTGGGTCTTATCCTAAATTCTTTGGGACTGTTTCTAAGGCACCAACCTATGATGAGTATCACTGTCACTTTCATGTTCTACAGTTTATAACAGAACGTCTTCCTCCTAGCATGAGTATTTAGATGACTATTGACCCTACTAGAGGGTTTACCTACTTCTTGATATGTTTTATTTTTTGTTATGCCTAATGTCTAGACACTCTCATCATCAAGTCAGTGTGTCTGCTGGGGGGAACTAGTTTAGCCCTTAATCATTATACCATACAGCAGGTAGTACTAATATATAGAACTTGTAGTGCTCTTTGAGTGACCATATATATATATATATATATATATATATATATATATATATATATATATATATATATATATATATATATAATAAATAAGTTGATGACTGTAGTTGAAGCTTCCTTTTCAATAGCTGCTACACAAAGGTGTAGGGAAGGGCGCTACTCCATTCCCTGAATTACTTCACTTTACCCTTGATAATACCTTATAATGCTGAGTATCAAGCAAAGAGGTATCAAGTAGCATTTTTTGAGTCTTTGGTATGACTCGACCTGATATTGAATTCCAGTCTCCCGGGCCAATGGCAAACATTCAACCCACTAGGCCTTTGTGCCCGTATAGGCATAAAGTGTAGAGTGTTTTAGTTTATCCAAATATATATTTTAAAGTACAGTATACATTCTTTCTGACTGAGCCTTGCCTTTCAAATATAGCCACACTTGTGACAGTGAATTCACTAGTAATAATAACTGGGATAAAAAGCAAGAAAATATGTATTACACATTGGGCAGAACATATTTTCTTGCACAAGAGTAAATCAATAAAAAAAAAATTGAGCTGTAAAGGGGAATAACTCTATACAAATTAAATGCTATTTATAGTATTATTTCCCTTTATATCTGTACATAGATATGAATATATTATATTGGGCTGATTTCAATATGCTTGTATGTTTGTTATAATAAAACAGCAAAAATGGCTCCTCATAGTAGATTCATGTCATTGTAATACCTTTAAAATACTTTAACTTGGAGAATAAAGTATTTCCATTCCAATTTGCAACTTAATAACATGTCAAAAGAAAAATTTGATAAACTTTTAAAACATGAAAATAGAAATTGCAAGGATGTGACATTTAAACACAACTTTTTTTCTAGTTGGAGAAGGTTTGCCTGGAATGGTTAGGAAGAATATTGATAAACGCACTAAGAAAATCCCAAGAATTCCATCTTAATCTGAAATGCAAAAACGTTGCTACCAAACTTAGAAAAGCTCTCTCATGCTAATTGTTTATATGGAAAGCTTTCATTTATCTCAGATCCCTGGTGAAAGACTTGATTAAGGATGGTATTAAACAGTAAATCAAAGAAATAATAATAATACTAATAAAAAGGAATACATGACTTGGCGGGAAAGGTGATCTACTGGCAAATATGCTAGAGATTAAAATTTGACTATACTAACAAATGGTATATTCACCAGAATCTATGTTAAAAATGATAAGCATTAAATTCTCTGGGATTTTGAGATACAAAAGGATCACCCAATTCTGGCCTGAAGACCAGAGTGAGTGTTAACAAGAAAAAAAAAGAACCTGTCATTGAATGGAATTTGCTATCCTGGTGGACCAAAGAAAAATGAAATGATAAACAAATACTTGGATTTTGCCAGAGAGCTGAAAAAGCTGTGGAACATGAAGGTGACAGTGATACTAATTTAAGTTGGTGGGCTTTGAACAGTCCCCAAAGGGTTAGAAAGCAGACCAGAGAAATTTGAGATCAGAGGAAGAATTGAGAACACAGCAGAATTAAGATCAGCTAGAATACTTTGAAGAGTCCTGGAGACCTTAGGAGACTTACTGACACTTAGATTTCAAGAAAAAACACCAATTAAAATTGGTATAAAAAACTCACAAAGATTAAATGATAGTAATGTTTAGTCTTCATTTTTGCTTATCGTAAAGGCTTTGAGTTTTCAAGGGAGATAAGTCTAGGTGTATTACAAGCAATGCTTTATATCATTTTCTTTCTTTATTTATTTGCAAATCATTTTCTTATATAACCACACTAGAGGCCATTGTAGTGTGATAGGAAGTGGACAGTGACCTGAGTTAGAATCTTGGATGAGACTGTTTGCATTTCACATAGTGCTAATACCCTTGGGAAAAGTATGCATTTAAATATCCTTCCTCTACCTATGGGTAAATAGTAGGGTAGACTGATTCTTTAAAATTAGTATGGCAACTACTCTTGGAAAAGGAAAACTCTGAATTTAAACCTGTTAAAACTTCACGTAAAAATTTAGTTTGAGTCTCATCCTTATTGTGAAGCGGGGTTGGTTTAATGGAAGAACATTTGGGGATGTTTTAATGAAGTGGCACCCCCAGCTCATCGATATGCGCATTTACACACACACACACACACACACACACACACACACACACACACACACACACACACACACACACACGTTATGGAAATATGATCATACAGCACACATATAGAATTAGTATAAGTGCTGATCATCAGCAGTACAGACCAGTCATCAAGTGGACACCTCGCCATATGTACCACAAATGCTCCCATCCTACCTCAGCCAACCCAATATATATAATCACACACACACACACACACACACACACACACACACACACACACACACACACACACACACAAGGCATGTACAAAAGTGTCAAGATTAAAGCTGTATTTACCAAGACAGAAATGAACAATGAATATGATGTTAATTTTCTTAAAAATAATCCCATTAGTATTCAACACATTTATTGCATAGTATTTCCATAAGTTAATGCACCTCTGATAAACTTCTTTTGATAAGGTATTAAGTTACACTTTTGTATTTTTTAAACATCCTCCATATTCTTGAATCTTACACTTTTCTGTTAGGAAAGAAGAATAATGTACACCAAGATAGGTGTTGTGATTATTGGAGCATGTTGCACTTGTGTAAACCTGTGTTTTAACTAGGAACTGTTCAAAAACTATTGAAACTGTTGATCTTCTTACAATAATTATTTGAATATAAGATACTATTTTTCCTGATTTTTCAGCCCAAAAGTTAAGTTTTTTCCATGTCTTGCTATATTCAGATGACCAAATGAAAGTTGTTTGAATTTCTGAGACGAAGCTTGATGATTTTTATCATTAAGGGTTTTCAGACTATTGTCTTCATCTTTATTGTTATTTTCACAACATTTCGGCCAATATGTCCTCCGGCCTTCTTCAGGTGTTTGTCGAACTTAGGAACCTACAATACAGGAATACTTAACACTTGTACCCAGTTATGGCAAACAGAATCAGAACAGGCAACCCACGTGAATTCAATAAAGGACGTAGTTTGAAGTTCTGTGTAGGTTCCTGAGTTTGATAAACACCTGAAGAAGGCCAGAGGACATATTGGCCGAAACATTATGGAAATAACAATAAAGATGGAGACAATAGTACGAAAACCCTTAATGATAAAGACCAAATGAAAGTTATCCTATTTACCCAACCCCTCCACTCGGGCAGGATATGACACCAGGTCAATTTTTCAGTGGAGTTTAACAGGTTTGAATTCAGAGTTTTCCTTCTCCTAGACTAGTAGCCTCACCAAGGCTGAGGAACCTAGTCTGTCCTACTATTTACCCATAGCTGGAGGGAGAGTAATTGGATTCATGCCTTTCCCAAGGGTATTAGTGCTATGTGAAATGCAATCAGTCTTGTCCAGGATTTGAACTTGAAACGCTGTGTCCATTTCCTGCGACGATAACCAGTACACCACGGGCACCTCCTAAAGACCAAATGAAAGTTATATCTAAATTCCAAACTAATGCATTTTATGCAGATACTGAGGAATATCTGCTGGATTGTATTTACTTATGATTGTGTTTCTCCTAAAGTGAGATTATTTTTTTGCTATTAACTTATTGCATTTTTGTGTGAAAATGTCTGTGCGTTTGTTCTAAATACTTTGTAAATTTTGTGTTTCAAAGCATAAAGCAGAATATATAAATTCTCATCTTCAGTTAATATAAACGTATAAAATGTTGAATAAATTCTGAATCGAACAGCTGCAACTTTTTAAAAGTCAGTGCATATTACACACAATACTTTTTTAAAACTAGAATTTCAATATCCAAAGTTAGGTTATACATGAGTATGTATTTTATACACAAATTATGATGGTATATAATAAATGCTTTGATTTCTTTTTAAATTTTTCAGAATTATAGAGATTAAGCACTTTTAACCTTCATTGATTAGAATCAGAATAACAGATTTATATGTAAATATGCTAATTGTAATATAAAATCTATAAACATGAAATAAATTGGCATAGTGTGATAGCCCTATTAGCAGGAGCTGTAAAATACACAAGCTGCATCTCTGTAGACTCCCTCAACAAGTGTCCTGCATATGACACTAAACAATCTGATGGTGAGGCTTCAGTAATGCTGGAGCTTTGGAGAATGTGGAGTACCCCTTCATTGCCATTGTTTCCAGATTTACTCTAGTGATGAGAGAAACCATGCACACGGCAGCTCACAGCATGCATGAATATGTCTGGCATGTAAAATGAGATCAGGGACAGAGAAATGGGCGATTGGGAAGATCGAACTCACATCCTCCCGATCGGGAACCATGTTTGGCATCACAACTACCTACACGCTGGCGCGCATGTAAATTGTACAATTGTACAATTGACCCGGATGTGCCATTTTTGGTATGATGATTTAAAATCCTGCCTGAATGCATGAGAGACAGGCATTTGAAAAACATCTAAGTGATGCAGGACGAGAGACGAACTCGGGCAAAAGACTGCTTGAAGACTGTTGTAGGAAAAAGGGATATTTTCAGTGTAGAAATTCGGCTGTTCCCCTTCTATTAAGGAGAAATTGATTCCATGTATTCAGTTACGAGAAACTCTTTTCTTTCTGTTGCTGAGGAGGCATACCATCCACCCCACTTTTATTACAACTCTGACCCAGAGTGGTAGCACCTAATAGGGTCCTATCTATGGGTCAAATAGAACTGAATTGTTTGAAATACAACTGTTTTTACATTTAACTATGTCTAAACAAATGAATGATGTTTAATTGAATTATCAGTATCAAATAGCAATACTTGAAAACATTAAATTGTGTGCAAACAAATGATTAATAGTAAATAGAATTATTTGTATTTGATAGAAATAAGTGAAACCATTTAACTGTGTGAAAAAAAATGAGTTCAGACTTGTTTAGAAATGTTATCTACAAAATGTGTTTAGAAATCACATATTAAATATATATGTAATAAAAGGATTTGGCATTAAATAACCTACGATGGTTGATATACCATTAAACCAAACCAAACGAAACCAAAAAAGGGCCAGTGATGGTGGTCTTCAGTTAAGTTATATTCAAGTTTGAGTTTAGGGAAGAAATTGCCTAATAAATTTAATTGATTGATTAATTTTAACTGCATGTCAATCTGTCTAGGGTTATTTTGTGCTTTGGGGTTAGAGAATTGAATATATTGTATGTTTATATTTACATTTTTCTGCAGTTGTTTCTTAAGAGTTTTTATTTTCATTTTAATTATGTGTCAAAATCCACTGGGATTTTTTTCTAATAATTCTGTTATATGGTATTGATCATATTTACATTTATAATTTTTGGTAGGATTTTATATCTCTTAAGAAGGACAAAATATCATCCATGTCAATATTTTCAAATCAGTTTTTCATATTGTTGGCATTGAAAAAACATTGTTTAATGAGAGCTAAATCTCTGTATTCACTGAGAAAGTGTTTAACAGTGTAGGGTGTTTGATATACTATACACTGTGTTTGTTTGAATAAAAAGGAGTGCATTAGTCTTTAGTGACCAATTGAGCAATCAGGAAAAGAGACTTGTTCTTTTCAGAAAGCTGGTTATTGTTCTTATAATCAATTTCAAGTGGAACAATTATACTGTTGTTGCTTTACCACTCCAGCCAACTTGAATCAGTAAAAATTTAAGAGTTTGTCTCTCTTGTTTATACAAACCTCTTAAATGGCTCAGTCTAATTTCTGTTGTCACGTGAGAAATACAGACTCATACAGTGTAAACAATTTTTAAGTTTCTAATGAAACACAGGTTTATACAAGTGCAGCATGCCCCAGAAATCATCATGCCCTGTTCTGTGTAAATTTTTCTTCTTTTTTAAACTGAAAATTTCTCTTAAGTGTAGGATTTGAGGATGTAGTCATTTGGTTTCTTTGCTTAATGGCATTTCAACCTTAATGGATTATCTAATGCCAAAGCCATCCTTGTTGAAGAACTGTATTTGTGGTATTTAATGCATGACTGAGGGGAATAAAGGAGTTCATACCTTTGCCAAGGGTATTAATTTGAAAGTAAATATAATAGTGTGAGTGGGGTTTGAATTTGCTTACTATGATATCTCAGTCCAGTATGTTAACCATTACTCTACAGGGACTCCCCCTTATCCCGAATATTAATGTATTTATTGTGGAGGATATTAAAAGAAATATGACAGTGCAGTTTCCTATTACATTATTCTCTTTTCTTTTTAGTTTCCTCTTCTATCATTAGGAAGGCGGAACCTTTTATATCGTGTTACAACTGTCCCAAACTCTTCCATTGAGCCAATCTTCAAATGAGCACTTAGAGTTATCTCCCTTACAGTGACACCGCTTTCAATTCTTTCTCTGTTTAAAATGGGACCGGGTATACAGCTGGCCCCGAGCTAGCTAAAAATTAACAAAAAGGTTTTTTTTTAAAATATCAAAAACTTGAGTTCACCTATAGCAATCGTCGTTTTTATCATCTTCACGGGAACTTCATTATCTGAGTCTGTAAATTCCCAAGGTTTCATATTTTAAAATTTATTTCCTGGATACGCACATCGTTATTTTTCTTTTCGCAACTCCGTCGGCGCAGGAAGAATTTGACAACAGTTAAAAATAATCAGTTTTATGTGAGATCAGTTTTCTTTCTTTTTTTAATTTTGAATTTATTTTGTGGTTTTTATATATTAAAAAACATCTAAAAAATTATTTTTAATTTAACTTTTTTGTAACTTTTATCTAATTAACAAAACGAATTTTTATCTCTGATGGTAAGTGTTTAAATAAAACTTTTAAAAACATTTTATTATGAATTTCAATAATTTCCTGTTTTACGTTCGTCAAATCAAAACAATGTCCAAGTGAACTAAAAAGTTTATTTCTGTAAAACATTTAAAAATTAGAAGTTGTACACACTTGCCAATTGCATATAAAAAGTGAGGAAAATGTTCGAATTTTGTGTAATTGCATCAATTGACACAGGTATTCTTTTTGCATGCGAAATATCCTTCTAGAAGAAATCGTAGGCCCAGCAATAAGTTGAAAGGATGATATACAAACTGAGATAGCTGTCATCGAACCAACTGCCCTGACGAATACTCGTTTTATTTTTGTACATACTGCAGTACCAGGATTTACCGTCGTTAATACCGCTTCGATTCATTAGTCCACATGGCACATTTGACGAATGATGTTTTTTTTTTTTATCAATCCACGGCGAGCAAACCACTGAATATAAGTCCGTGAATCAGGCATAGATCGAACTAGTGTCATGATCGAATACTTTTCATTGATTACCTGTTGTATAGTAAGTATTTTGTTTGGATTTACAATAAAACCAGGAACTGCTGCAGGGCCTCTATGGCACATGCTTTTGAAAATGAAACTAATTTGTTAAGCAAAAACTTAAATTAGCCATTTTAAAAAAAAAACAAATTCGATCTTACAAACGTAAAATTGAAGATTACCTTGAATTTATTTCATTGGACGTGGGAGGTACGATTAAAAAATTGCTATAATACCAATTTTTGTGGTTTCGTTTGTTGATCTTACTGCGATAAAATTTGGTGAATTTAATTTTTCTGACGAATAAGATTTAACATTCAACCATATCCCGAATTTCGGTCTTTGATAGCGAAAATATATTTTATTTCAATATTGTAGATATTTCTACAGATTTTTGCACCCCCTGCCAAAAAAAAAAAAAAAAAAAAAAATTGTAACGGAAAGTACGAAATTCAGGAAAAAAAGGAGTTAACTTGGATAAAATTATTTGCAACCATTATATAGAACATATTTATGTTTTTTGAAAAGTTGTTTACGTCATAGGGAGCTATATTTCGAACGGGACCACAGAAATTAGATTGTGCAATTTATTCTTAAAAAATTTACTTCATTCCATAAGTCTAATGTATTGGTTATATGATATCGAATAAATTGAAATGGAACAATCATGATAGCTTATGGGACTCTTTAAATTTAATTTTCAAATTTCTTACCATTTTATTATTTATACACAATTATTTGGTTTAAAGTAACTATTTGTATTTAATAATAGTTATTTGTTTGCACACAGTTATATGGTATAAAGTAACTTATAATAATAATCCTTAATAAACAATTATAACTTAAATTAACTATTCTTAATACAAATAATCTGCACTCAGCTATATGGTTTCAAGTATTCTAATCTAATACAAATAATTATATGGTTTCAAGCAATTATTTAAAATATATCTTTAATTAACTATACCTATCTAATATTAATAATTTAGAAGACATGTTTAGTTCAGAATCATTTTAAACAGGAAAACACTCCATATTTAATTACAATATTATTGTTTTTAAATGCAAATGTACTTAAAATCATTTTAAATATGATCTAAAGCAAATCTGTTTTGACTAACTAATGGGACCCTAATAGGTATTATCACTCTAGGTTAGAGTGAACCTGGGATTAATGGCAATAGCAGGGATGACTCCACTCTCTCTAGAGCTCCAGAACTGGAACCTCACCATCAGATGCAGTTTAGTGTTATACACAGGACATATTAATACTGTGTTATAGAATTATTGGGTGAGTCAAATGTTTTGCAATATTTTTGGTAATGTGAGGCACATTTTGGCAGTTGTGGATGCTTTATAAGAACCTACAGTAATAAAAGTTATGTGCTGGGTAAAAGCTCCATTCTTACAATAAACTATACTTCTCCCCTCACTCTCCAGTCTGCATATGATTTGTTTGTTTTATCCTTCCTTATAAAGAAAGCATTTTTACAGTTTCTCTTTGGTATAGGCAATCATTAATCTTTTGCTTGAGGATTATTACAAAATAAAACTTATGGATTGTTTATTTCTATGGGTGAATATAATTAAAAGAAACTACAGATAAGGGAGACCTGACATATAGTTTAAAGTTAATCACCTGGCCCTTGGGAGCTTTCCTTTTAGGTAGTATATGCTTAGTGAGGCTAAGTTGATTGCTTGGTACCTGAAGCACCTCTGATTGGGGAATGCCAAAAAGAACCAAACATTTTTGATAAATGGCCATGCGCAAGTTTCATGTATGGCCCTCTCCTCACTATAAAATGACTTCATCTCAAATCTGACTTGATGGGAGGTTGGATAAATCCAGGCAAATACACACATTACTATTGACTTTTGATTTGTTTTTCTTTTGTTTTATTTCATTTTTTTTATTGTAACTCTTAGATTATCATTATAAATATTTTTGACTAATATTATCATTCATTTTCATAATTCTAGTTGCTTTGTCAATCATTATTATGTTATATATCATACCTATGAACATTAATGGGTATATCCCATTTCTCATAAATATATGGGGGTGTCCTCGTGGTGTAATGGTTAAAGCGATGGACTGTGGAATTGTTGTAAGCAAGTTTGTACTCCAGTTGTGCTATTATGTTCACTTTCGGGCAAATACCCTTGGGAAAGGTATGAACCCCCTTATCCTCCCAGCTATGGGTTAAATAGTACCTCTACTGTTCTTCTAGGAGAATAGCTTTGGCATTAAATAACCTACAAAGGTTGATATGCCATTAAACAAAGAAACCAAACCAATCATAAATACATTGGACACTATTGCGAGAGAGGGGTGAAATAAGCTAACTAACTTGTCACCACGAGCAGTGGTTACCTTCTTCATGTCACTGGAGAGTATTGTATTTTGTTCATGTGATGAAAAATTTCCATTTAATTTCCAACCTCCATTTTGGTTATTTCTCATTCAGTAACCTTTTGGTTAGGTTACAACAATTATTAATACAATTGACTTGTATTATCCTTCATCTTCTTATTTCTGTTTGGATTTTTAGCAATCAATGATTGGTGAGCCAAAAGTTTTGTTATATTTTTCTAATGTGAATTTTAATATGTTTATTCTGGATGATTTTATTGATGTCGTGAAAGTGATAAACTAGACTGTGAGGTGTTACTTGCTGAATTTGCCTCTTTTGCTTGAAATCGTTGAATCCTCAGTTTCAGACCTATCTCATCTTGCCTGATCATTGAGGTTCTTACAACGTGAGCAAAATTTCTTGAACCATCTGGTTACTGTACTGTAATCAACTATGTCTTTACTTGTCACATAACAAATGTTTTTGGTTGCTTCTATGGTTTTATGTATATTTACCAATCCCTCTGGTCGGGCAGGATATGACGCAAGGTCAATTTTTAAGCAGAGTTTAACAGGTTTGAATTCGGAGTTTTCCTTCTCCTAGACTAGTTGCCTTACCAAGGCTGAAAAACCATGGTGTTATGGCTCAGTTCAAACTCATAAAGCATAATTTCTTGAATTAGACTATATTGTATGTTTATCTGTGTGGCTTTCTGTTGTATAGTGGCTCATACCACATGATTTCCAGTATCGCAGAAGTTCAAAAGATGTCATGTTTCTTAAGCACAAGTGTTCTGCAAGATCTCAGTCAGTAATAAAACCAACTTCGGACGTAACACCCACAGCGTGAGACTTATAATATTTGTTGGACTGTACCACTTCAGTTAATAAATAATTAACTCTTTATTTCACTGTGTATCTCTTCCTTACCACAATACAACACTTTCAAATGACACACACAGTGAAGCAATGTAAGTGTCAGTGTACCAACAACCATGACACTATGTTGCATGTTCATTTTTGTGGCTTTCAAATCACAAAGACAGAGTGAAGCAATGCAGTTTGTCGATTATCATGACACTGTTAACCACAGCAGATACCTACCATGGCTTGAACTGCTTTAGTCATATGATATATGTCACAAACTAGCATGTAGCAAAATATTGCAAAACTTTTGACTCACTGTAGTAGTTTGAATGGCCAGTAACAATAAAGTTCTGTTGGGAGAAGCAGTGAAATGTTTAGTTGACTGTTGAAAAGATTTCATACTTCTTTCAGGTTTTATCATAATAGCATGACTTGTTTTTGTAGAAGACATTGACACAAGTGTTACATATCATTGAAAGGAGCTTTTGTGATTGATGAACTGACTTTTCATTCACTTTTTTTTTAATCTGAAAACAGTTAGCTCTCATTGAAGAACGTTTTGGCAGTTTCAGCAGATATTTGACTGGATGATAAATGTAAACTGACCTGAATTTATTTTTATGCTAGGTTTTTGGCAGACATCTGGAGATGATAGTTTCATAAAGTTTGATCATCATCAGCTTAACACTCAACATTATAAGGAATGTATCAAGGGTAAGTGGAGCAATCCAGAGAAAGGTGTAGCACCTTCTCCTACACCTTGGTGTAGTATTTATGGAAAAAGGAGCGTTCAGGTTGCTTTTGCCTATGGTTGCCAACTTTAATTACTATGTATCTCTCTTAGTCATTGTTTTTGAAAAGTTCTCTAGATGGCATCCAGTGTCTGCACAGAGCTGAGGAATGTATTTTTTACTGGTTTTGAGTTTGTCCTTACTTCTCCAACAGTGTCTATCATGTCTTGCTTGTCTTACTTGGATAATTTTGTGAGATGGGAGCTAAGTGGCTGTACAACTGCTGTTTTCTTGGGTCCTTCTTCTTGAATTTATTCAAAACAGCATACAGTATCTTTGTGTAGTTCCCATCCTAGTTTTTCTCCAGGTGGTTTGTATAGATTCAATTAACTATTCTTAATATACTTGGTTCAAGTGGTGCCATCACACAGTAGTACTGGCACAGCTACAGCATGGAAGAATTTCCATTTTATATTATCAGATCAGATTTCTATTTTGTTGATAGCCTCTCAGTTGCAGTCCAATGCATATGTTGACATATTTAGATTTTTTTTATTTATATTAGTTTTTTGATTTTATAGAATAGATTTTTTTCTCTTTCATTCCTTTGATCATTGTTCCTTCATGAATGAGTTTGATGAATTTATTTGATCCTGGTTTCCTAATTCTTTTCTGGCAATCTCTTGGAGTATATCAGTAAAATGGAAATCATAAACTCTAGTGTGCAAAACTTCCCAGCACCTTTGATTAGAAAACTAAACAGTTTTGCTCAAACCTTCTTTACAGAAATACTACACTTTAATTCTCATTACTCCCAGATCCACTCACACCCATAGTAGTAGTAGAACCAGTAGGGGTCCCATTTATGGGTCAAAGGGTTGAATGTTTAAGACTAATTTGCATTTGATTTTTCTATTGAGGCTTAGAATATGCTATATTCCATGCAAAATTTGGAGTACACCTTCATTGCCATTACTCCCAGGTTCACTCTGATCCAGAGTGGTAGTACCGATCAATTGATCTTTAAAAATTTATATTCATTAGGACTGTGTACAGGAAACAACTAAACAAAAAATGTAAATATGAATGTGATTCACTCACTTTAAGACATAAAATAATCCTGGACAGGTTGACATGCCATTAAAAGCAATCCATCAATCATAATTGTATTTGATAGGTTGGGATTAAAGTGTAGTATTTGTTTCTCTCTCTCAGTATTCATTTTGAGATGAGTTTGAATCCTGTTGCAGTACTTTGCTTATGGTATTAAAGTGAGGACAGGGGGTCAGATAACAGCATGACAGTTCCCATAGAAGCTGTGTTTATTTTGGGTTTTTCATAGGTCTCTTCATTAAATTGACCTTATGTCACATACTAAATATAAAAGAATATAATTAAACAGGGATAGCATTGCTGGAGACTTTTACATGATGTTGATATATCATCATCAAGGCATGTTAACAATATAGATTCCTTTGACTCTATCTTGCCACCTGTCCCTATTGGCCATCACACTTGGTAAGTCATCTTGATTGCACCTTGTGCTTTCACAGAGCTGATGAATGTGGGTTCCTGCATCATCAATGATCAGCATGTCTTACTTGAATGGTTGGTGAGATGGAAAGTAAGTAGCCATACAACTGTTTTTTTTTAAATTAAAAAAATTTTTTTTAGGGTGCTGCTTCCAGGATTTGTCCCAAACAGCATGCAACATCCTTGTGTAGTTCCTATCTTGATTGTTCTCTGGGCATTATATTAAAATCAGAAAGGTGCAACCATACGGTAGTACTAACATGGTTACTGTTTGGAAGAATTCCCATTTTATTTTATCACAGAGATCAGATTTCCACCTGGTCATTAACCTGTCAATGGCAGCCATGCCTTACATATATTGACATCACATTTAATTGATGAGATATTGCTATCGTAGTATATGAACTAGTTTACTAATTTTAGAAACTTACCATTTAATGAGGAAATGACACCATCTTGATTAAAAATCTAGTTTTATCTGAGTTCACATAAAAATTTATGGATCTTACTGCCTACGCTGCTGAAGAAATTTGGCTTTAGTAAGGGTATTATCCAGTCGGCGGGTGGGTGGTGCTGTAGAATACACCGATTGCATCTCTGCAGAGGGCTGAGACTCCCCCAATGAGTGTCCTGGATATGACTCTAAATAATCTGATGTTGAGGTTTCAGTAATGTTGGAGCTTTGGGTAATGCGGAGTACCTCTTTATTGCCATCGCTCCCATGTCCCATCTGGTCCAGAGTGATAGCACCTGATAGAATCCTATCCATGGGTCAAATAGAATTAAACTGTGTACTTATGTTAAACTGAATTGTTTGAATTAGAACTGTTTGACTAAACTGAATAGCTTGAAATAGAATTGTTTTGACATTTGAACTGTGTACTTATGCTGAACTGAATTTTTTGAAATGGAACTGTTTTTGTATGCTAAATTGAATTCTTTTAAATAGAACTGTTTTTGACATTGAAACTGTATTTATACTAAACTGAAATGTTTGAAATAGAACTGTTTGACTAAACTGAATAGCTTGAAATAGAAATGTTTCTAACAATTAAACTGTGTACTTATGCTAAACTGAATTGTTAGAAATAGACCTGTTTATTTGTATGAAAATTGATTTAGGATTAAATAACCTACAAAGGTTGATATGCCATAAAATCCAAATAAACAAACTTGAGCAAATGTTTTTTAAAGAAGCATTAGATTACCTATATTAGTAATATTTTCTGCTGGATAATGTCTGCTTTTTAGCTTTTTTAGTGTGAAACTATTTTCTTTCATTAAATCTATTGATGTTTATAGTGCATAATCTAGGTAGATTATGAATTGTGCCAATGTATCTCCTTGTATAGTGACAATGTCAAAGAAATTTAAACTTTTGGTCTGGAATTTTTATTGTGAAGCCTTAAGATGTTCATGGTAAAGAAAATACTTTTCTCAGCATTTCATTGTATTCTAACTGTAAAAAGATGATATGAAATGTTAATGATAATAGAAATGTTATAAAATATATTAACAAAATGATAAAAGTATTTGTAAATATGTTTGACAACGTAGGCCCATGTACATTTTCTTTTTTAAGTAGAGGAATTATATTATAAATTTGTTGGGCAATTACCATGACTAGTTAATTTGGCATCGCTTGAGTGTGATGTGGACCAGTAGCTTCGGCTCTGCATTCTGTGGTCACTGGTTCCATCTCTAGTGGGGAAGATCATGGTATACACTGCTGATGAGACCTAATAAAGTCGAAACAGCTGTCCAGTGTTCCTGTATGTGACACGCAGTGTTTTTCTGGATTTAGTAATTCAATTTATATCATAAGTCCACGCTCTCTTTTTATATTAGGATGATCCATTTCTTAAATTAATATAAAATATTTGTTTAAAAATATTTACAAACCTTTAATTTTGCAACATTAAACATATAGAAAAATACCAACTGAACTGTTGCATCTAATAAGATTTTTAAATCATGTTTTCAAAAACATTTTTTTAAAATTCTCTTAATAATAAAAAGTTGTATCATTTAATATTTCCTACTCTCAGGGACAATCTTTTCATAGAATATAGCCTACTACTTAAAAAAGTATATTTTAATAGTTTTGGGGGATTCTACTTTCTGGCTCTAGTTAGTGATTTCAGTTATTGGGTTAGTAGCTGAGTTGGCTGGGGCTGTAGAATACACTGACTGCATCCCTGCAGAGGGGTAAGACTCCCAACCTCAATTAATAAGCCCAGTCGGTTAGGGCTGTAGAATACATGAACTGCATCAAGTGAGCCCAGTCAGCTGGGGCTGTAGAATACATCGACTGTATTTCTGCAAAGGGTAAGACCCCCAACGAGTGTCTTGGATATGACATGAAACTATCTGATCATGAGGCTCTACTCCTAGAGCTTTGGGGAATACAGACTACCCTTTTATTGCTATTACTCTCAGGTCCACTCTGACCTGGAGTGGTAACACCTGATATGGTCCTATCTATGGGTTAAATAGAACTGTTTGATTTGGTTGGTTGGTGTTTGGGTTTTAAGGCATATCAACCTTTAGAACTGTTTGACGTTTAAACTGTGTGCAAACAAATGACATACTAAATTGAATTGTCAAAAATAGAACTTTTTTATCATTTAACTGTGTAAACAAATGACTGATGTTTAATTGAATTGTTAGTGTTAGTAACACTTGGAACCATTTAACTGTGTGCAAACAAATGAGTAATGTTGAATACAATTACTAGTGTTAAATAGTAATGCTTGTAACTACTTCACTGTCTACAAAGAAATGATTAATATTGAATAGAATTATTAGTGTTGGATTGCAATAATTGAAACCATCTAATTGTGTAGAAACAATGGCAATACATATGTGTGAAGAAATTAGTTGTAACTCATATAAAAATGAAATTACCTACTAACTTAGAAATCATAAGTATATCCATTTAACTGTATGCAAACAAACCATTTAACTGTGTGCAAAAGGATGAATTTAACTTTGTTTAAAAATGTTATCTACAAAACTGTTTGATCATTTAATTGTTTGGAAACAAATGTCTGATGTTTAATTGAATTGTTAGTGATACATAGCAATACTTGGAACCATTTAACTTTGTTGACTTATGTTTACAAATCATATATTTAATCTATATGTATAGAGAGGATTTGGCATTAAATAACCTACAATGGTTGATATGCCATAAAACCAAACTAAACTTAACCAAACCAAATCATATATATTTAATCTATATGTATAGAGAGGATTTGGCATTAAATAACCTACAATGGTTGATATGCCATAAAACCAAACTAAACTTAACCAAACCAAATCATATATATTTAATCTATATGTATAGAGAGGATTTGGCATTAAATAACCTACAATGGTTGATATGCCATAAAACCAAACTAAACTTAACCAAACCAAATCATATATATTTAATCTATATGTATAGAGAGGATTTGGCATTAAATAACCTACAATGGTTGATATGCCATAAAACCAAACTAAACTTAACCAAACCAAATCATATATATTTAATCTATATGTATAGAGAGGATTTGGCATTAAATAACCTACAATGGTTGATATGCCATAAAACCAAACCAATCCAATTCATTGAGTTGTTTGGTGCTAGCAAGGATATTTAATTGCATTCTCATTTATGAAGGTTCAGTATTGCATTAGTATATCCTGTGATGAACTAACACTGAATAGACTGAAGGAAGGACAAAATAAGCTCATTTACACATGTAGAAATGTTTTTAGATATACGTAAAACATACTAGAAGTATTGACTAGAATATGCAAACATGTATCAATAAATAAAATGTGCACATGTTGTTCTCTGAACAAGCAGTATATGAAAGAGGTACAAAAATGGTAAAATGTCTTTTTTCTTTGTTTGGCAGAGCCATGTGAGTCTTATATTTCAATGCTGAGATGAGACAAAGTCTGTTCCATGAACAAAGATGAAAAGATTGTCTTAACAGTTTAAAGAACAGAGACAAGAAAAAAAAACAACACATCTTTAAAATCTGATGAATAAGGGGATGTATAAAGCTGATTTGAATTAGGGGATTGACACGTGATGTTCAAAGATGTATCTCCAAATTCATTCATCAAATGCTCACCTTTTGAACCACTATACTCTAGATCAAAGAAATATTCTTTCTGTCAACTTTTGATAAAAAAAACCCTTACAAAACTATTGATTTCTAGTTGTAAGTATAGTTGCAAATTGGCTATTTATCAGTAACAAGTCTCTTACGAAAAAACTTTTGCAATGATAATAGGTTTGGTTACTATTTTGCCTTTGTCTAATTGAAGACTCTAATAGAATGGCTGCCAGACCTTTACTTAGTATAGTCTTGGTTAAATGTAATTTTTATTTTTCTCTTAATTGCAGGTAATATGGACAAACTGGCATCAGTAAAAGGTAAACTTGAATGTCTCTTTGAAATTGCAATTGTCAATAAGCCGTCCAGCAAGAGGCCAAACCAAGTATTCATGGTATCGGCCACTGATACTCTTCGACAAGAAGCTAAAGAGCATGGCATTGAGGACGCCTTAGCAACAGAAAAGATAGATGGGACTTGTGTTTTTATCACACCGTTTAATGGTATGGTTAAATTCTTGCATATCAACTTCACATGTGTTGTATGTTTCAGAGTGTTGCTATGTGTATGTTATGGTAGCTTTAGAGATGTTTCATGTATTGGCTTTTAACATCCAATCAGGCATTTTGTTTTATATACAATATCTGGCAACTAGTTTACATGATTCAGTAATTTTTGTTAATAATATTTTAATGTTAATTTTATTTATTAAACATCTGTTACCATGGATAAAAAGTAAAATTTCAGGCATTGTATTTTAATTTTACCTATGCATTATTTTTTTTTTTTTTCACTCAAAGCCAGATCGGTTGTTCATTTTGAATTGGTTGTATGTCAACAATACATTGCTCGTGGCCATCACATACACGAGTGAGGTGTTGTTGTTAAGTCAGTTACAGTATTGCCAAGTATTATTTTATATATATATATATATATATATATATATATATATATATATATATATATAGAGAGAGAGAGAGAGAGCTAGATTATTTTCTTTTCTTTTTTACTCTACTCCCAAAGTAAAATTAAAATACAATTTCTGAAATTTTAATTCACCTCCATGGTAACGATTTTTAATGAAGAAAATTAAAATTAAATTACTATCAATGAAAGATCCCAGTTTGACTGAAGAGAACCAAATCTTGTTTAGTTAGTTTCAGTAAAGACTTTGGTATTATATATTACACACACAAACACACACACATATATATACGGAAGATTATTTCATTTTATTTATATATTACACACACACACACATACATATATATATATATATATATATATATGTATAAAAGGAAGATTATTTGATTTTCTTTATATATTCCATACACACACATATAAGGAAGGTTATTACATTTTCTTTATATATTTAACACACACACACACACACACACACACACACACACACACACACACACACACACACACACACACACACACACACACACACACACACATATATATATATATATATAAAGAAGATTATTTCATTTTCTTTATATATTATATATTTTATACACACACACACACACACACAAATATATATATATATATATATATATATATATATATTGTTTGATTTTCTTTCTTTTTTTTTTCTTTACTTCATTATATAAAGTAAAAGTTCTACTTATCCTAGTAAAACATTAAGTCATTGAAAGATAGACATGACTTTCAAGGGAGGTAAGTAAGTTAATAAACATGATTTTTAAAGCTCCAAGAAAGTGACAATAAAAGTAAACAATTGAAGACAATTCAATTTTATGTTAATTAATGAAAGTTTGTTTATCTTTACTTCTTTGTTTATAATTTGGGTTATCATCTTTCTAGTAAAACCCAGAAAACACTCTAGAATGACCTTTTTAAAAATTTTAATTGGGTGAGTAAAAAAACTTTTGCAATATTTCAAGTTACAAGACTGAGTTAAAAGTCTTTTTTTAAAAATTTTCACTGATGATTTTTTACAATTTGTATCTCTGTGTTATATCAATTGATTGGATACATGTTGTCCACTTGTTGCAAAATTGTTCAGTCTTTTTCATATATAACAGAGAAACATTCATCGTTTATCCTTTATTTTACACCTTTGATTATGAGTGGTGAAAAAATTGCAGTTAGAGCCATTTTATACTACCTGTGGAAAGAAAGGACTTAGAGCAAAGGTAGTGACAAAAAAAATTAATTATGTTAAAGACTCAGGAATTTTCAACAAACATGCGAAACGAAACTGGCTCAGTTTCAAGAAAGGTGACATCAGCCTCAAAGACAAATGAAGGTCGGGGGGATTTTTCATTATGCAAAGATGAGACCTTATTTGAAATGATTGAACAACAGCCAAGCACTCATACATTGTTGGCAGAAGATGGTCTTTCTAAAAGTGCCATCAATCAACACCTTCATAAGCTCAGCTTTGAGAATAGATGCTGGAATACTTGAAATCTGAGTAGTAAAGTTGGCGACCTTAGTCAAGGGCGATCAAAAGGCTCCGTTTTCAATAGCTACTACACTGAGGTGTAGGGGAGGGCACTACTCCTTTCCCTGGATTGCTCCACTTTACCCTTGATATGTACCTTATATTGCTGAGCAAGGAGGTATCAAGTACCATTTTTAAAGTCATTGGTATGATGCGACCTGGGATTGGACCCAGGTCTCCCGGACCATTGGCGAACACTCTACCCACTGGGCCAAAATGCCTTGAAATATTACAAAATATTTGACTCATCTTAGTAATTAAAATAAAATGTTGAAAAAATTTAAAGTTCTGCATTCATAAACTAAATCCATTTTTGTTAGCAGGTTCAAATTGAAATCAATAATGAATGCAGTGTAATTATTTTACATCTCCATCTTCAATAGATACTTATAAACCTAATATATAATATTTAATTGATACTACATATAAGCCTAATGTATAATATTTAATTGATACTACATATAAACCTAATGTATAATATTTAATTGATACTACATATAAACCTAATGTGTAATATTTAATTGATACTACATATAAACCTAATGTGTAATATTTAATTGATACTACTTATAAACCTATTTGAGCTACTTATAAACTTAATGTATAATATTTAATTGATACTACATATAAACCTAATGTATAATATTTAATTGATACTACATATAAACCTAATGTATAATATTTAATTGATACTACATATAAACCTAATGTGTAATATTTAATTGATACTATTTATAAACCTATTTGAGCCTCTTATAAACCTAATATAATATTTAATTGAGCATTAATATTTTAGTATGACAACTAATTTATTACTCTCTTCTTTGGAAGTTTTATCTATTGTCAATTAAAAATCTCCAGTGAACTGATTGTTACAAATTCTAATTGTTATTGTAAAAGATTTACTAATTATATTTTCATATTATGAATATCTTATAAATGTTTTTTGTGAAGAGTTTTGTAAAGAAATATTTTTATTGTGAGAGCAACTTTAAGATATTTTTGCTTTGGCCTGGGTTGTTCATCCTATCTAGCTTTCGAACATTGATGACCATCTTAAACCCAGTGTAATATCGATAAATACTGCTAGTATTGAAAATATAGTGGCATCATAATCTTTGAAGTAAATACTTTTAATACATCTTGTATATATATATATATATATATATATATATAATGTATTGTTGCATGTTCCTCTGTGTGGCTTTCAAATCACTCATGAACCAAAGCAATGCACCTACTGTCATGATACTGTTTATCCCAGAGGGTACCTATCTTGGCTCGAGCTACTTCAGCTATGTGATATATAGATTGCCAAATAGATTGTACTAAAATATTGCAAAAATTTTGACTCAACTTAGTATTTTGACTTTAAATGTTCAATTTAAAAGTTCCAGATGTCATGCACATTTAGTCAGTGTAGGTTAAAATGTTTCAAATTGATAAATCATTTTCATTTTTGTCACATTTTTTTTATTTAATTTAAAAAAATTTTCCTCATCAGGAACTCCCTGGCTCTGGGCAAGACATGATCGAAAACCCAAGAAGTTTTCAGAAAAATTATTCCGCAAGTTCCAGAAAGAAAACACAGGCCAGGAATATCCATGGGATTTCCAGAATGACTTCAAGGTAATATTAAGATTTATCACATAGCCTAATTTTGTCTTACTCCTTTGAAAGCTACAAGATATTTAAATTTTATTACTTGCTGAAGTTCTTGTTTGCTTGAAGTAAAAGTTCCAAATTTGGATTGAAGATGTTGTGAAAACCAACAGACACATGTCAAAAATTGCTTTTATTTAATTTTTCCTAAACATTATTATTAGATATTAATACTTGAAGTCATAAAACTGGGTAAATCATTAAAAAATGCATTGGAAATGATTTTTACTATAAAAATGCATTGGAAATGATTTTTACTATAAAAGTGCATTAAGAATTATTTTTATTATAAAAATTTGCTGGAAAAGAGTTATATTATATAAAAATGCATTATAGTTGATGAAAATACATTGGAAATGATTTTGTTTGAAAATTATTAATATTAGATATCAATTCTTGAAACCATAAAATTACGTAAATTATCTTAAAGAATAGTTACTAGTAACTATAATTGTTTCCAAAGGATTATCATTATTAACTACTTGAAATTATATAATTGCTTCAAAAATGATTGTCTTTTGCATCAAATAATCTAACAAGATTTGACATGCCATAAAACTAATAAACCAACTTAATTTTTTTTTGTCATTTTATTTATTTATTAATATTGCTCTCTGATATTTTGTAAAGAAATATTTTTTGATTTGAGGGAGACTTAAGTGATTTATCATTTTTTTTTGTCTGACTTGTTAGTCCTGACTAAGCAATAAATGCAATGTAATTATTTTATATCTCCAGGTTAAAGAACATGAATTGTGGTATACAAGTTGACTTGTTAAGTCTGAAAAAAATCTCTACAATTTAGGAGTTGACTTTTACAGCAGGGCTAGAATCTAAACCTTTATTGCCCCAGTCAGTTGGGGCTGCAGAATAAACTGACTGCATCCCTGCAGAGGGGTTAGACTTCCCCAATGAGTGTCCTGAATATGACACTAAATCTGATGGAGTAATGATGGAGCTTTGGGGAATACATAATAACCCTTTATTGCCATTGCTCCCAGGTCCACTCTGGCTTGAAGTGGTAGGACCTGATAAGGTCCTATCTGTAGGTCAAATAGAACTAAATTGTGTGCTTATACTAAACTGAATTTTTTGAAAGAACTCTTTTGATATTTTGACTGTGTACTTATGCTAAACTGAATTGTTTAAAATAGAACTGTTTTTATATTTAACTGTGTGTAAATAAAAACTGTACTTATGCATATTTGAAGATATGAAAATCTTGAAATGTACAAACTTTTATCGAACTGACTCAATTCAGTGTTAAATTATCCAAAAAGGATTGATACGCCCAAAAAAACCCAACCAACCAACCAACCATTTACCCCAGAGTGGTTAACCAGTGGAGCATTACTTCTAACAATTGATATACACCACTTATTGTAACTTCAGCTGAGTACCACAAACATTTTCAACTTAAACTTCTGTTTAGTAAACATATTTGACCAATTAATATTGAGGTTAATATAAAGTAATAAAACTTTAATACAAATATAAAATAATAAAACTTTAATACAAATACATCTAGTGATGAATTTTTTCAGTTTGCTAATATATACCTATCAGTATAAAACTAAACTTGAAAATTTCCTATAATATAATAATCCATATAGAGAAAGGTATTAGGGTCTATATCTTGATGAAAGTAATTTGGCCTTATCTGCTTTTGCTACAGATTATCATAGCCTATTCTCATTTAGGCCTACTGAGTAAGTTTTGGCTTACCAGTAGCCTACTTTGGGGGTTCACCTGTACTGCATGTACCCAGAATCTTGCAGTCGTCATATGTCAGATTGACTTGTATGCTGCAAATTACAATACTTATAAATCAAATTAGTGATATCTAATTTGAGAGATAATTACTTTAGTAAAAAATTTCTTAAATTTTTTTCTTTTCAAATTTGGAAATAGTTTTGATTAGTTATCACTTGCATTAACATGGCTTTTAACTGATTGTTTGTTGTGAGAGAACTCCTTTCAATGAAAACCACTCTTTCTCCATGTAAAACAATTTTATTAAATTATTATTATTCTCGTAAGTATATATTGAGTTTGGTATCTATCAAACTATTAGGCCATCTATAGATAACAAACTCTTCCCAGTTAATATTATAGATGTATTGGAAAGGATTTTTACTATAAAAATGCATTGGAAATGGTTTTATTATAAAAATGTATTGGAATTTTTACTATAAAAATGCATTGGAAATGGTTTTATAAAAAATGTATTTGAAATAATTTTTACTATAAAAATGCCTTGGAAATATTTTATAAAAAATACAATGCAAAGGATTTTTACTATGGGTATTGGTTTAATGTGTATCAACCCTCATGGTTTATTTAATGCCAAGCCCTCTGTGTGTGTGTATATATCATCATCATCATGTCGTGCCGCCAGCACGGATATCCTTGACCATCTCTCGCCACTTTTCCCTATCGTTCATCGCCTCCAGCAGGTCTTCTGAGTTACATCCTGTGTCCTCACATAGCTGCTGTATGTAAGTTCGGGCTGGTCGTCCTGCTTTTGCTTGGCCATATGTGGGGGTCCATAGTAGTACGTCACTTACGAGCTCGTCTTTGCTTCTCCAACACTGTCCGGCGTGTCTGGCTCGTCTGACCTGTATAGTTTTCGTGATGGGAGGCAGGTGGCCGTACAGTTGGTGTCTCGTGGGGTGTTGTCGCCAGGACTTGTTCAATATTGCTCTCAACATTCTTGTGTAGTTGCCGTCAAGTTTCTTCTCCAGCCGTTTGGTTAGCGTCCATGTAGTGCATCCATATAGCAGTATCGATACAACCGCTGCCTGGAAGAAACTGCGCTTCATTTCATCGGTCAGGTCTGATTTCCATATTATTGAGAGCCTATCTATAGCCGTCCATGCTTTCATCAGCCGTGTGTCCATGTCGTTTTCTGTTGATGAGACGCTACTTCCTAGGTAGGTGAATTTGTCCACTAGCCTCAGAGAGGCTCTGTCTAGAGTGGTAATGTTGCCCGTTTGGTTGTAACACATATATTCAGTTTTGTGCGCATTGACATGGAGGCCAATGCCTGCTGTAGCTCGTTCCAAACTATGCAGTAGTGTCTCTGCTTGATTAGGCGTATTCGCCAGTAACGCTAAGTCATCAGCGTAGTCGGCATCTGTGATTGTTTTTGCGGGGTACCTTTTGCTTCTTTTCTTAGTAAGCTGGAAGCCATTTTCTCTGATTTTGTCGATCGAAGTTCTAAGCACGTAGTCTAGACAGATGATAAAGAGGTATGGGGCTAGCATGTCTCCTTGTAGTACTCCTGCAACAATGTCGAAGTATTCCGTGTCTCCATCTGGTGAACGTACCTTTACTTTTGTGTTTTTGTAGAGGATCATTATTGCTGCTACGGTTTCTTTTGGTAGGCCGTATGCTAGTAGGATTAGTTCCATTTTCCCTCTGTGGATGGAATCGAAGGCCTTGGTAAAGTCGACAAATAGTAATGTCGCCTGAAGGTTTTTTGCCCGGACGCCTTCAAGGATTCTACGGGTGGTCAATATTTGTGAGGTTGTGGATCTATTTCTCCGGAAGCCATTTTGGTTTTTCCTAAGGATGTTGTCTATTTTGGGTTCTATGCGGTTTCGTAGTAGGGCATTGTAGATTTTGGCTGCTATGGATGTAAGTGTTATCCCTCGGTAGTTCTTGGCTAATCCGAGGTCGCCTTTTTTAGGGAAAGGAAGGATGCATCCCTTCATCCATCTTTCTATCCTATTTTGACTATAGACAGCGTTGCATTGCCGGAGCAGTATATCGTCGAATTGTCTAGTCTTCCACACTTCTGGGGGGATCTCGTCTAGCCCTGCAGCTTTCCTATTTTTAATTTTTTTAAGAACCGAGTCGAGTTCTTTGGTGAAAGGCCCTAGTTTAATGTCTAATTGCTTACTGATAATTCTGGTGATCGGTTCATCCGTTATTTTCGGTGGGCTTCCTAGTAGATTTTTGAAATGCTGTTCCCACAGTTTTGCTCTTTCTTGTTGGCTTGCAGCTTTCAATTTTGCTTTGGCTGTGCTCTTCCTTCCACTTACTTCGTTTATTGTTTGCCAGGCTATCCTGGATTGTCTATCTTTCACCGAGTTTCTAATCTTATCTATCTGATTTTGTATGTATTCTGCCTGTTCTTTTAGATATATTCCTGCTAATTGATATTGTGCTTTTTCTAGTTTTCGGGCATTTGTGTTTGTTGGGTTCTTCCAATAGCTTATGTATATATATATATAAGTGAATAATTTGTAGGTAACTATTCTTAAATGAGTTCATTTATTTACACATTGTTAAATGGTTTCAGTATTGCTTACACTTATAATTCTATTTAATATTAATCATTTGTTTGCGTACAATTTAAATGGTTTCAAGTATTGCTATCTGAGCACCATTAAGTTAAAATAGGGTTTTGTACTTGTTTACCTCAAGAGTAATTTGAAGAATACAGGCAAGATAATCATATAGGCTTTTGGGCTTGACATGACCAGCTGATTGATCAAATCAGGACTCTCTCTCCTGTCTTGCTCAGTAAGGGCCAAAGTGGAGTATTGCAGGTCACTTAATCACTTTGATTGCTGGGTCATGGACTGGTCAGCCACCAGGATCCTGTCCTCAAATATTATGCGCCACCACCTATGACCAACAGGTGGCTTCCTTGGTGCAGTTGGCATATTCTACAGCCCTAGTCAACAGTGTGGAGATTTTTACAATAAAAATACACTGGAAATTATTTTTACCATAAAAATACACTGGAAAGGATTTTACTATAGAAATGCACTGGAAATGATGTTAGTATTCTTTATTTGCCTTACCTCTTGTGAATTATTTTGGGGTGAATACAAATTTCCAGCAATGAAGTTCCTCTTAATAGGGGAAGTAACTCGTATATCAACTTATTTCCCTTGTAATACCGAGATTTCCAGTATGAGAATCGGGATAAAAAGAGGCTTTTGAGACTATTTTAGAGGTTATAATCGGGGGAAAGGCATTAATCCATCTCTTATCGTTCAAGTAGGGATAAAAGTATAAGTCATTTACTAAACCTAGCTAAGTTTGGCACGAAGAGTAGAACAGCCAGTCAGAATTTAACTAAGCTTGTTAAGTGTGCTAATAATTTAGTAAGATTTGCTTAGTTTGACACAAGGCCGGAATTGAGGCACCCTGGTAGAATTGAACTCTCTTATAATGGTCTGATAGCCTAAATCATCAATAATTGTAATTAGTAATAATTTACTAAGCTTTGTTTGGCATAAGGCTTGAAATATGGAGCTCCCACTGTGAATTGAAGTTACTAGTAATCATATGGTAACCAAAGTTTATCCCATATAAGGTGACTTTTCGATGAATATTTTTAACTAGTATTTCTTTCATCTTATTTTTCTTGCTTTTTATAGTTATAATTAATTTAAATTGTTTAAGATGAACCAATGTCAATTATTTGCTAGTATTTCTTTCATTTCATCTTTGTTATTCAGATTTTTTTTATGACTGATAAGATTTTAAAAAAATCTGATTTGGCATTTTTTTAACAATCTGAAAGCTACTTATAAATGATAAAATATTTTGTAAACTAGAAGGATGCCTGGCATAGAATGGTAATGACTTAAAATATGAAAATGCAATTAGAATATTGAAAGAAGAGTGGGATGGTGGATAGTAGGCCTCGTCTGTAACAGAAGGAAAAGAGTCTCTTGTAACTGAACACGTGGAGTCAATTTCAAGTGCTGTTGTTGTCTGGTCTTCTTCATCTTAATAAAAGGTGGACAGCTGAATTTCTACACTGAAAATAACAGTTCTTTTAACTCCTTCCTATGAATTCCTTTGTGCCTGCAACAATCTTCTTTAGCAGTCCTATATCCAAGCTCGTCTCTTGTCGTGTGTCACCAAGACTCAAAACGCCTTTGTCCCGGCGCATTCAGGCAGGACTTAAATAATGATACCAAAATGCCACATCTGGGTCAATCGCTCAATGTGTTAATTTACATGCTCACCAGCGTGTATGTAGTCCTGATGTCAAACACAATTAACTATTGGGAGGATGTGAGTTCGATCTCCCCAATCACCCATTTCTCTCCCTCAATCTCATTTTACATGCCAGACATATTTGTGAATGCTTGAGCTTCCGCGTGCATGATTTCTCTCGCTACAAATATGTATTTCAATTTATTTTTTGGGATAAAATATACATCAGACACACATCTTTTTTCATTTGTTTGGGAGTTTTTGGATTCTCCTTATCAGGCAAATCAAAATTAATTTTAATCTAAAAATTACTGTAGATTTTGCTCAAAATTATTTAAATTAAAGGGTTTAAAAACAACAAAAAAAACTTAAGAAAAAGATTTTGAATGAAAATTTCTGTAAAAGATTTTGTACTTTATGAAATACATACCAACATTTTATTAAAATTACTGTATATATTTGTGTAATGTGAATGACTAATTTTTTACCTCAAAAACAAGGAGTCATTCATTTTAGGAGATGGGATTTTGAAACTTCTAAGTTGTTTCTAACTTCCATCCAAAGTAGCCCTACGTACAATGAAACCAAACAAAATCACACTAGTAGGCTAGCATAACCAAAAGGTATGATTAAAAACACCTTTTTGTGGCTAAAAATTAGGGGTCATTTATTACATGAAGATGTTCATTACTTTGTATATACAGTAATAGATTCTGTGAAGAAATTTAAAATTGAGTTGTTTTTTATTAAAAATGTATTGTGCTAAGTAGGTTACATTGTTTTACACAGTGTAAAACATCTTTACTTTTGAAGAGTTTTTTCCAAGAAATTTTATATCAATTTTTTTTTTCTTCTTACTAATGACAAAAAGATTTTTGATGATAAAATTACATATTTAGAAATTTTTTTGGATGTTGAAAAAATTTGAAAAGTGTATATTTACACTTAATTGGCATGCTTATTTGGCAAAAATGGGGGTCATAAAGAAATAAAACTTGTATGAAAATAATTTCATTGTAAGAAATTATTTTACCATTTGTAATGTGAAGAAGATGATTGTATTAAACCTGATCATTGTCACCAAATATGCATAGGTGACTAGGCTACTAGTCCAATCATAATATATTGAGTAACTCACTGGTCCAGTCAGATGTCAAATTGGTTGTGATCTACCAATTACCTCTTTACACGTCTTAATTTTAGATCAAATAAAGGGTCTTTGATTGTAGCTGGTTCCAGCTTTACAGCAAATAAAAAATCACTAGTCACAAACAAATGTTGACCAGTCAATTAGATGAAGAAAAACACCAGATTTTAAATGTTACCATGTATAAAAATTATATTCTGTTTTGGGTTAAAGCCTTTGGTTAGCCCTTCTTATTTTTCTGAGACTCTAGTTCTTCAACTTCAGACATAGTGCTAACCGTAATTATTTGTGTATAACATGCTCTCATAACTTTGGTCTATAAAATATTAGAAAAAAATTCTTGTGTATAATACACCCAGACTTTTTATTCTACACAAATAATGACAATATGAAACGTTTTTTTTGTTTGTTCAAATCTTTATTTTTAAATGATTAATTATTTTGTTCTTTTAATTCTATCTTTATCAGCCGCTCCCACCAAATTGGATTCCTGCTGCTGATATTGAAGTTCGAGATGGAATAGCAGTTCCAGATGACAATGGTCATACACTAGGTAAGATGAAACAGTTAACCAAGTGATACTTGTGGAAGAATTTATTTTTCTGCTTTGGACTTTCTTTTAACATTACACCCACTCATGTATGCAGTTATTTTTGTATTTCTTATATAAGTAAATCATATAAGTAAGTCCAATGAGACTAATGTATATATTGATCATGCAACCTGGTCTTGCTGAAGTAATGGGAAATTTCCATTGTGATAATGGCATTCAATGATCCCATTGCCAAGGCTTAGAATATGAAGACGGTATTCTCTTCAAAAGGGTAAGACTCTCTTCAAAAAAAGGTGTCCTGGATATGACACTAAACTGCATCCAACGCCAAGGTTCTAGTTCTAGAGATCTGAGTAGTATAATGTATCCCTTGATTGCCATTACTCTAATGTCCACTCTGACCCTGAGTGGTAGGATATTTTAGGGTCTTGTCTATGGGTCAAATAGATCTGTCTACAAATAATTTGTATTATATAGGAATACTTGATATCATATAACTGTGTGCAAAAAACTTAAGAAGCCACACAAAAAATGTAAATATAAATGTACATAGTTTCATAACTTCAAGGCATTAAATAACCCTGGATGGATTGACATGCCATTAAAATCTGTCAGTCAGTCAGTCAGATTATCCATCATCTTTCTTATTCTAGTTGCTTTTTATTGCAACTTACTCATGCTGTCATTTCTATAGCAGCAATGGAGAATCCATATCAGAAATAAAGAATAATAAGTAATTCTCAATTAGTATTTCCCTGTAACTCTAGGGTGCTACAAGAAGCAGTAATAGTCTTACAATGGTATATAATAGTTTTTATGCATGGGTTACCTGAGACATGAAAATTATTTCAAAGGTTCAACAGGTGTAAAAAGGCTGGTCTAACTCCTGTCCAATGTGAAACATGTATTGAATGGCTTTATAAGTATTACTTGAACTTCTATGGTACCATCTATGCTCTCCTAGTTGAGATGATAAAGCAGCTAATACATTGAACCAAGGTAGAAGAGAATGTTAGTTTGAGTCTTACTAGGAGCTTATTCTTTATTATTATTCTGTGCTGTTGTTTGCTGTTATTGAAATAATGACCTGAGTGAATTGTGATAAAAGCAAATGGAATTAGGAAGTTGAAGGCTAATTCGAGTAAAATGAATTAATAATAATGATTGACAAAAAACTAGGATTAGGAAAATGATGGCTAATACTAGTCAAATGTATTATTAATAATAATTATAATAGTCTAAGTGTTACAAAAAAATAATGGAATAAAATGAAAGAAATACCAATCAAAGTTTGATAGAAATGTGTGTATACAGTAGTCCCCCCTTATCTGTGGTTTCTGTTCACTTATAGTCACTCATCATCATCAAGGCTTGCTGACAGCATAAATTTCCTTGACTCTATCTCACCATCTGTCTCTTCCAACTAGTTTTGGCTGGTTAGTGTTAAATAGCAATACTTGAAACTCTTTAATTGCCTGCCTAAATTGAATTATTTGTATTAGATAACAATACTTGAAAATATTTGACTGTGTAAATGAATGAAGAGTTATGTATAGAATAATGTTAAATAGCAATAGTAGTAACCACTTCAATGTGCGCAAACAAATGATTAATAGTAAATAGAATTATTAGTGTGAGATAGTAATAATTGAAACCATTAAATTGTGTAGAAACAATAGTAGTACTAGTGTGAAAACAAATTATTTCTAACTCATTTGAAAATGAAATTACTGACAAACTAATCATTTACATGTATATCTAGTTAAATGTATGCAAATGAATAATTCATGTTAAATTGTTACTATTATATAGCAATACTTGAAATCATTTAATTGTACTAAAAAAATGAGCTTAGGCTCATTTAAAAATGTTATCAACAAAATGTATTTACAAATCATATTTAATATATATGCATAAAGAGGATTTGGCATTAAATAACAACAATGGTTGATATGACATAAAACCCAACCAAACCAAACAACAGTTGATATCCCATACAACCCAACCCAATCAAACAATGGTTGATCCTATTTACCAACCCCTCCGCTCGGGCAGGATATGACACAAGGTCAATTTTTAAGCGAAGTTCAACAGGTTTGAATTCAGAGTTTTCCTTCTCCTAGACTAGTTGCCTCACCAAGGCTGAAGAACCTAGTCTGTCCTACTATTTACCCATAGCTGGAGGGAGAATAATTGGATTCATACCTTTCCCAAGTGTATTAGTGCTATGTGAAATGCAATCAGTCTCGTCCAGGATTTGAACTCGTGTCGCCGTGTCCAATTCCTACGACGATAACCATTACTCCACGTGCACCTCCAAACAATGGTTGATATGCCATACAACCCAACCCAACCAAATAATGGTTGATATGCCATACAACCCAACCCAACCAAACAATGGTTGATATGCCATAAAACCCAACCCAACCAAACAGTGGTTGATATGCCATAAAACCCAACCCAATCAAAGCAAAGCAAACCAATTAAAAATCCAGATTTCTTCTAAATTTTTTTTCCCTGTACTATAATCTTCATATTTATATGAGCATGGAAATACTACTTTACAATCATGTGTGTGTGTGTGTGTGTTTTAAAATGTCTACTATTAATCAAAACTTTTATGAGAAGTTTTGTATGAACCAAGCCAAACATCGTCATGTGGCATTATGACGAGGAAGATTAGGCTTATATTATATGACCTTCCTGCCAACTAAAAGAAATAAACACACCCTTACCAAAGGCCCACCAATCAAATATTAGGAAATAGAAAAAAAAATTATATCCTTTTGTTGACAAGTGTGATAATAAATATTTATTTTGATGCTTAAGCTTTGATACTCACTCTGATTTTTGTTTTGTTTTTAATAATGTCTGCAAATTGACATGTAATTTTTCACTTTTCAATCAAAGCTTAGTTAGAGAGACTTGCTCAGTACACAATCTTTATTCATTCTGAAAATCTTCATGATATCATGGGATTGTTTCAAAATGATGTCATGTAATGGTCATTCGAGATGGCAACCATCACATATATGATGGCTATTCTTTCTGGATAAATATTTGACTGGGCAACATAATTTTCATTTAGTTAGATCTGATACTTGTTTTCGATTAACTTTTGACCTCTAAATCCAAAAATGACCCCAATTTTTCTGTATCACTTCAACTTGTTGAGCTGCAGGATACTCTTGCTTAGTTTCAAAATCCATAAAAATACCGCAGCTAATAAATTTGTAATTATTTTATAGAATATTTAAAAGTTTACATGCAATGGAAAATAATAAAATGTTGCTTGACAAATGTTTGTTCAAATTTATTTTTACTTTAATCAAATTGTGTTCAAGTAGTTAAGGTAAAAATTTATACTTATATTGTATACAGCGAAAAAAGACAACAATGTTGATGTATAAAAATATAATCTGCTTCTTTTCTTTTCCTTTTATTTCACGAAATGTATGTATAGATAGAGTAAGAGAGAGTTGGAGATGGCTGAAATGCTCACACACAGGAGTGACAGTACAGTTTTTCTGTGAAACCTTTCTGCTGTTCTCCTTCATTCTCTTGAGTTGAAATCTTCCTTGGTTTATTTAATTTTCCAGATGCCCACACTATCCTTCTGCCTATGTGTTGCATATGGACATGTGTCCTGCCTAGCATGTCACCCATGCAATTTACTTGGCACTTCCGCAGTGGAAATACCTGTGTTCTGTTCACTTTAGGAAACAGGTATATATCCTGTTATACCATCCACACAACTTACACAGCATTTCTGCTGGGGCATCTGCATCCTATTTACTTTTGAAAACTCGTGCATATCTTGTTATGCCACTCATATAACTTATGTTGTATGTCAAAGGAATCTTCTGGTTAATATTCAACACTTACATCTGTTTTTCACCATTCAGGCTTTTTGAACTCTTGTCTTCATCTTTATTGTTATACTCACAATGTTTTGGCTTGAACCTGGAACCTCCAGATGATTGTCCCTTAAAAGCATAGGGAACCAACACCTATAACGGTTACACTATGTGTCCTGCTGGACACATTGGTTCAATCCTGACTGCAGGTGAGTAACAATACAAGAATACTTTACCCTTGTACCTGGTTATAGTTATTGGAATCAGAACATCAAGTGGATCCCTTACTTAGATCTAATAGCACCTATTGAGGATGCAGCCTTTAAAATTCCCAAGCTAAGATGGAAAGTGAGACAAGTATTTGAGTAATCAAAACCTACTAAATCAAGCATCTCAAAATCGGAGAGACTAGTCATCAAATCGCTACAGGATGATAATAAAATCATAATCCTCCTAGCAAACAGACAATGTAACTGTGGTAATGGATAGGGTGGAATACTCCAACAAATTGGTGGACTTGATTGGCAATAGTGCAAAGTAAAGAAGGATTTGACCCTAAAAATGAAAAAGAAATTGTCACAGACCCTCAGTAAAAACAAAGATCTTATACAACAAGTAAAATACAGACAGCTGACTCAACATTACAGAATGCTACCACACATATATGGTCTTCCAAAAATACATAAGGATGGTATTCCATTGAGACTCATTGTCAGTAACCGAGATTCAGCATGTCACCGATTGAGCTGCTTGCTTGTAAGAATCATCAGACCCCCTAGCCGGTAAGTCCTCATCATATGTTAAGAAATCAGCTTACTTTGTTGAGACAATCAGAGATGCCCCCATTTATTCTAACCAGATGGTGAGTTTGGATGTAGTAAGTCTGTTCATAAAGGTACCTACTGATGAGACATTTTCTGTAGTACGGGATAAACTGACTGCAGATCCCTTGCTGGAAGAATGCACCTGCATCCTGATAGATAATCTAATGGAAATGTTGACCTTCTGTGTAGAGACAACCTACTTTGGGATGGGATCTGATATATACTGACAAAAAGGACGACTAGCTGTGGATTTGCCATTGTCACCAGTATTGGCCAACATGTACATGGAATATTTCAAAGAAATGGCATTTGGATCTACATCACTAAGGCCATCAATGTGGCTTAGATACGTAGATGACATATTTGTTCTCTGGCCTCATCAGGAAGATGTTCAGAAATTACTTGATCACATGAACTTAATCCAACCATCTATACAGTTCCCTATGGAGAAAGAACAAGATAATAAATTACTCTTCCTTGATATATTAGTAACATGCACAGAGCAAGGATTCAGGTCATCTGTGTATCATAAGCCCACTTTCACCAGACAGTACTTCAATTTCAACTCCTATTATCTATATAATGAGAAGAAGAGATTAGTCCAGTGCTTACAACATCGAGCAAAAGCCACTAATAATGATATGGATGCATATCAAGAAGAAATGATTTGCTTAAGACATAACCTCCATTGTAACAACTACCTAGAGTGCATAACATTGGATCCAAGAAACCTGGATTGGAGGATAGAAGATGATTCCTGAAAACTCAACCCAAGTATGTCTGCTCTATATCAAAAGCTTAGCCGAAAGGATCCAAAGGATATGTAGTCCATATGAGATCAGGACAATATTCACAAGTGGCTCATCTCTCCAGAGGTATCTCTTCCATGTCAAGCCACCAACAGAATTCAACCTGATCAAGAACTGTGTGTACTCCATCCCTTGCAGCTGTGGTAAAGTATACAAAGGCGAGACAGGGCTGCCCACTAAAAATAAGATTAGAAGAACATTGGAAGGCAGTAGTACGAGGTGAAATTGAAAAGTCAGGGATGGCAGACCATATATGGAAAGAAAAGGGAAACTATCTGCCTTTATGGGATAAAGTTAAAATAATTGATAGAGATGAACACTGGAGAATTAGACGCCTTAAGGAATCAGTACATATGTTGGGCTACAGTGACCTGTTGAGTAGACCAAGTATAGAGATGAATACAATATGGGAACCAATAATCAAGAAGATTAGATTAAAAAAAAAAATCAGAATATGAGCTCAGGTAAAAATCATACAAAGTAGTAGTAATCATAGTGATGTGAGAACATTAAATTTATAAGTCCCAAAAATTCATTCTGAACTGTTCAGCAGGACACATAGCGTAACAGTTATAGGCCTTGGTTCACTAAGCTTCTAAAAGTCACAATTATCCAGAAGTTGCAGGTTCAACAAACACCTGAAGAAGGCCGGAGGACATATCGGCTGAAACGTTGTGAATATAATGATAAAGATGAAGATATTAGTCCAAAAACCCTGAACGATAAAAATCAACAATCTTCGTCTCAAAAATTTAGACAACTGAAGATGGAAACAATTGTCTGAAAACCCTGAATGATAAAAAATCATCAAGCTTCATCTCAGAAATTCAGACAACTTATAGCTTTTCCGAGAGAGTTCAATCTGTGGACAATTTTCTTTTATGCTCCAACAATAGTCAACCCTGCTCTGTTGGCTGGGCTTGTAGAATATGCCAAATGTATCTCTGTAGAGGGGTAGGACCTTATAATGAAGCCACCTGTTGGCCATGGTGGCAACCCATGATGCTTAAAGATAAGATCTTGATCCATGACCCAGTAACCAAAGTGGTCAAGTGTAACACTTCACTTTGGCTTTTACTGGGCTAGACAGGTGGTTGGAGAGGTTTGGTCTGATCACTTAGCTGGTCATGTCAAGTACCCAACCCTATTTTATCTTAAAGGTGATAGAAGATGGTGGCTGAAGGTCAGTTGTGCCGAGGGAGCAATACCTGAAAGGATTTAAAATGTGTACAAATAATAGACTAATATTGAATAGAGTTATTAATATTAGATAATACTCAAAACCATTTAACTGTGTGCAAACAAATAATATCAAATAGAATTATTAGTGTTAGATAGCAATACTTGAAACCATTTAAATGTGTGAAAACAGATGAGATCTAACTTGTTTAAAAATAATGTTACCGACAAACTTTTTTCTTACAAATCACACACACACACACATATATATATATATATATATATATAAACAGGATGTAGCATTAAATAACTCACAAGAGTTGATATGTCATTAAACCAAATAAACAACTAATGTTCAACCATTATATTTACATCCAATCTACACTGATACCATTCATCCATGAATTTTAAATCTTAGTTGAACCATTTACCTTGTTCATAGCTGACCTCACCAAAATTTTCGAGGAAGTTAGCAAGATGGCTCTGCAGAAAATGTATCTTGATGATCATATTGTAACTGAGTATTTTTTAGCTTTTCAATAGTTTCTGGACAATTTTGGAATAATTCTTCATTTGTGTATTTCCAAGAAAATTATTGACAAGGTCTTTGAATGATAACTAAACATTCTTTTCAAGTTCTAACATTGTCTCAATGAAATGTTCATCTTTGGTGAGCAGCCAAATCTGCTGACCATTAAATGCACCAGCCTTGATTTTTTTTTTCTATTGATTGGCCTGGAAACACCAAAATGAAACAGTAGCCTTCAGTTGATAATTCTTTAATGAACTGCTTCATGTGCAGAGGTGGGAATATAATTTTCTCTATGTCAACAAGTGACTCATGTACAGCGCTGGGATCACTAGGTTTCAGGTCAGATCTTGGAGGCCAATTTCTCTCTATCCAATGCTTCTCTTGAGCTCTGCTGTACCGCATGTGCAGAAAGCAGAGATACTTGGTATATCTGCATTGCTGACCAAGAAGGAAGCATCCCATTTTAAGCTTAACACAAGATGATCCAATTGTGTTTGTGATATTGCAACAATTCAATGATTCTCTTTATGTCTCCATATTTTTCACAAACTGAATGCCCAGTTGAGACTACAGTATATAGATTACCATTGTGGAGGAGGATGCACTTTAAGTTTCATTTTAAGCTGTAGATGAACAGTCACCATTCAGTTTAGTTGTAGATTGGAAGTACCAAATTTTCCAGTAAACTGTTTATGTTATGGCAGTATACAAACCCAGTAACTTTGAAAGTACTGCAGAAATCCACTTTCTCTGGATCAAATGTTGAATACTTTCATTCCTTTCCATTTTCTAGCAATTTTTCCTCATTCAGTCTTGATATTTAGAGTTTTGAAGCCTTTTTTGATAGTCTCAAATCTCGTGCTAAATGAATCAGCCAGTTTTAGTCTAAATCAAATAAAAAATCAAACTCAACAGAAATTAGGTTCACAATTGTTGCCCTGTATTATTCAAGTTTACTATGAGCAGTAGGTACACTGTCTTTCCTCCTTGTGAAAATTTTCAGGCACAAGTATTGCTTGATATTATGGCATTTATTATTAAATAGAATTATCAAAGTTTGATAGGAATACTTGAAACCATAAAATTGTGTGCAAATTATTTATATTAAGAATTGTTACTTAAAGCTGTAATTGTTTGCAAAAGATTATTATTAGTTAATTGAAACCATATAACTGGGTAGATTATCACTTGTCCTGTGGATAAGGCTTAGAATATACTGACTGCATCCTCTGTAGAGGGTTAAGGACCCCCACCCAAAAGAAAAGTATCCTGGATATGACATTAAACTGCATTGCTGTTTTTTTATTTAACTATTATTCCCTGATTATCTTGGCTGTCTCATACTTTCCACATTGCTGGCCACAATACACTTCTATTTCATTTTTCATCTCTCTCTTCTTTTTCATATTGGCCTAAATCACTTGACAATTTCAGGTTCTCGTTGTTGAAAAGGTCTTCTTGCTTACTGTCTCTTGGATACCTCAGTAGGACTTTGAATATATTGACTGTATCCCTTGCTGAGAGGTAAGATCCCTCCCCCCCAAAAAAACAGGGATGTCCTAGGTATGACACTAAACTCCATCTGATGTTGAATCTCCAGTTCTGGTGAACAGTGGAGTACACTTTCATTACCATTACTCCCAGGTCCACTGATCTCGAGTGATAGTACCTGTTAGTCTCATCTGTGGGTCAAATAGTTCTGTTTAAAAATCATTTGTATTTGATAAGACCATTTGCAAAAAAAAATCTTAAGATAAAAGTATACAAAAAATATGAATATGTACAATGAAACTAATTCCCTAACCTCTAGGCATAAAATAACCCAAGATAGGTTGACATGCACTTAAAAACTATAAAGATAAGTTTGATTTCTAAAGTGCACCATGAGCAAGAAAAAGGTTTGGGAACTATTTTTTTGGACAGAAGTGCTGAGTTTATATGTAAAATGACCTGTAACTTCTAGTGAGAATCATTCTTGGGTGAGTCATAAATTTTGCAAGATTTTGGTTGGTTGTTTGGGTTTTATGGCATATCAACCTTTTGTAGGTTATATACACCAAATCCATTTTTATGCAAATAAATAATCAGTTCTATTTCAAACAATTCAGTTTAGCATGAGTACACAGTTTAATTGTCAAAAACACTTCTATTCCAAACTATTCAGTTTATTCAAACAGTTCTAATTCAGCTAAGTACAAATTTTGTTTACACACTGTTAAATTTCAAAACAGTTCTATATATAACAATTCAGTCTAGTCTAAGTACAGTTTCAATGTCAAAAACAGTTCCATTTCAAACAATTCAGTTGAGCATAAGCATGCAGTTTAAATGTAAGTATACAGTTTAATTGTCAAAAAAAGCTATACAGTTTAGTCAAAATGTTCTAATTCAGACAATTCAGTTTAGCATAAATATGCAGTTTAGTTCTATTTAACCCATAGATAGGGCCCTGTCAGGTGCAACCATTCCGGGCCAAAGTGGACCTGAGAGCAATGGCAATGAAGGTGTGCTCCACATTCCCCAAAGCCTCAGCATCACTGGAACCTCACCATGAGATTGTTTAGTGTCATATCCAGGACACTCACTAGGGGTGGGGTCTTACATCTCTGCAGAGGTGCAGTCGGTGTATTCTACAGCCCCACCTGACTGGGTAAGCAAGATTTTGGTATGTGTTAGTTTGCAACATATCATGTGACCAAAGCAGTCTGAGGTATAGGAAGTACCTGCTTTAGTTGTATTGTGGTATTTGGTGTGTTGACACATTGTGCATTGAATCACTGATTGTGTGTAATTTAAATGCTGCAATATCATCTATTTTGGGAACTTATGCTTTATGAGTTAGAACTTGGCCACAATGCACACATAAATGACCAAAAACTTTTGTTGTGTGAAAGGTGAAGGCACAGGTAATCACAGTACAGTAACCAGATGATTCAAGAAATTTTGCTTGGGTTGTAAGAACCTTGATGAACAGGAAAGGTAAGGTAGACCTAACATCATGAATTCAGAAGCTTTGCTCTAAGCCACAGTAAGTACCGCTCAAAGAGTATCAAGGATCTTGGCATCTTACAGTCCAGTATGCATTGTCACTTTCATGACTATGGCAAAAGTATCCAGAGATGCTTAATTGTGTCTTGCATTACCAAAGTATTGCATCACTCTAGTGTGAATCATTAAATAATGTTTCTCTCTCTCTATTTTTTTCTTGTCAGGCTGGGTTCCTGTTGATGTAAGCAGTCGACAACATCATTGGCATTTATCGGCTGTGGATTTACCCTGTGGCATTGCATTGCAGCTTAAGTAAGTTTGAATTTTTAATTTCTTTTGATAATTCTTCTTATCAACAAAATAATTGAATTATTATTATTATTATTATGCAGAGTACATGAGGAGGAAGACTGAATAACCATTATGCTCTTTGTGTGCAGGGTTGGTGGACCCTCTCCACTCTATTCCTAGTATCTGCTTGGAGACCTTGGGAGATAGCTGTTACCAGTTGCATTACAACCAAGTACACAGTGATTGCAGAAGCAGTGATGATGGCCATCAGTACTTGTAGATACCTAGAGGGGTTGGGTAGTTAAGTTTATCAGAGCTATAAGAGAGCCTTGTAAACTTTTCAAAAGTAAAAACTATCTTCAGTTCCTGATTGGTAGATGAGAATGGACCTCAGCAAACTATTAAAGTTCCATGAAAGCATAACAGAAACGACATTATGTCCAGATTTGATTATGTCTTCCAATAACACAAAGTAATATTTTGGGAACTAATCATGTCTTGAGAGGATTTTTTCATATTGGCACACAAAAAGAAACTCGATAAATATCAGCCACTTGTGGAACAGTGCCAAAATTGAGGATAGTGGACTCATTGTGAGCTGATTGAAATAGAACGATTGGGTTAGGGTTAGTGCTATGTAAAGATTGAAACAAGTGTTGGCATTGTTCACACGACCAGAAGGAAAATCCATGGCAGAAGTGGTGGAAAAATCTGTAGATCAAATGGTACCCTACCTTGTGCCAGACATTGGCTATTTTTGAAGGATAGTGTAACAGGACTTTTTTATATTTTCAATCTTGAATTTTGGGACTAACAGACGTTTTTTAAATTTTGTTTCTAGCATTTTTTTGTTAAAAAATTAGTTTTTTGAAGTTAACAGTTTGATCAAGAAATTAATGGTAAAGTTTGTGCATACAAATTTATCATGGAAATTGTATTGCAAATTTGAAAATGTCTTTCTAGTTAAGGTATATGCTAATTTAAGACAAAATACCCATATTACTTGTGGAAATATTCTGAGTTTTTGGAATGAAAGTTTTAGTAATATATTTTTATGACTGAGTAAAATTGTATTTTTTATGATAAAATTTGAAAGTAACGCCCATTAAAAATGTCTATTTTTTGAGTAAAAAAACACCAAAGTATTTTCTGTATATCTGGAAATATCATGAAATCAGTGAGATAAAGAATACTACTTGTGTGTATGTATGCACACACACACACACACACACACACACATATACATATATATATATATATATATATATATATATATATATATATATATATATATATATATATCTTTTAAAACAAAGACCTTCATGCTATCTTTTCAAAATGATTTTGTTCATTTTTGCCTTGGCTATTTGGAAAACATCCATAATGAAAATTCTCTCTAAATTGCTAACATTTTGTTGCCAAAGTTGATTTCCAGTATAAATATCAGGTACATGACATGTATAATTCCATTGTCAGAAGCAAAACTCCAAGTCAAACTGTGTGTATTCATTTGATTTAATTTGATATTGTCATGCGCTATTAATACTTCTTCGAAGTCTGATTTTAGATGTATTTTTTTTTGTGTTTTTATGTGTGTGCATCAAAAGTCTAATAAATATTCTTTTCAACATAGGGCTATTTAGAGGTCATCAATGGATTCCTGGTGAAATTCTGGTCTATAAACATGTGCTCATTGTATGGTTTATCATATTTTTTTGACAAATTTGCAATGTTCAAAAAAATGTCCCTGAAACAGTTAATTAAGCCCACTGTGTAGTAGTTGGAAAAACAGACCTGAATGCACTTATATAAGTTTTTTATTTGTATTTTTCTACAAATATAAAAAAAAAAACAGGTAAAAAAAGAAGAGAGAATAGACCTCTAGCAGTTGTATATCTGTCTTTTACAAATGAAATAAGATACTTCATCATCTCAATGTTTAGAAGAGATGAATGGTACCAGGGTGAGTTAAAAGTTTTGCAATATTTTGGTAAGCACTACTTTGTGGTGTGTATATCATGTGAATGAAGTAGGGACCTGCTGAAGTTGGTAGTATCATGTTAGTTGATATTCCAATACATTGTGTATTGCTTCACTTTGTATGTGATTTGAAAACCACACAGATTTGGTATCAGTGTTGAATATAGACATTATTGGGGGTGGGGGTAGTCTTCGTGGCATAAGGGCTAGAGTGCTACATCATAGTAAATAAGTAAGTTTGATCTCTAGTTATATTGTTGTGTTTACTTTCAGACTAATAACCTTTGGAAAGGCATGAACCCCCTTATCCTCCCTGCTTCTACAGGGGGTGGTTTGGGCATTAAATAACCCATGAATGTTGATCTGTTATTAAACCAAGAAACCAAACCAAACATAGACATTATTCTTCGAATTTTCTTTTATCCAAGTACCTCCCACAGCTTTGGTCATGTAATATATGTATTTACCCAACCCTTCCACATGAGCAAGATGTGACTGTAGAAGAGAAATGAACTTGCCCCCGGAAAAATGTGCTTGTGTGTGCCTGGCATGCAAAGGCGAAAATGGCCGTTTCAACATCGTGTTTTAAGAACTCATGATCTCGGATTCTTACGAGACTGACAAGGATGCATGCAAAGCTCTAAGCCTATAAAAAGATCCCTGGTGACAGAGACAGCATCTGTGTTTGTAGGGAACTCAAGCCTTGCAGTTGGTGAGATACTTTATATCAAGGTGATTGGAAGAGACATTTCTGGAGGGCACTTTTCTAAGCTAGAGACGTTTGTGTTGAGACCGTTGATGGTAATTGAAGATAGAAATTGCGCTGGACGGTGATACACGAAAAGTGTCCCTTGGAAGAGAAAGTCCTAGATTAAGCTTTCTGACCCCTAATTACTATGGTGACACTGGGTCAATTTCTTAGCAGAGTTTAACAGGTTTGAATTCACTGTTTTCCTTCTAGATTGGTTGTTCTAAGTAAAGTTGGTGACTGTAGTCTCCCTTTTCATTAGCTACTACACCAAGGTGTAAGGAAAAGTGCTACTCATTTCCCTGGATGGCTCCACTTAACCCTTAACCTGTACCTTATAAACCTGAAACAGTATCAAGTATCATTTTTTTGAGTCTTTGGTATGACTCAACCTGGGATTGAACCCTGATGTGTTCTGGTTGCCATACCAAGTCTAAAGAGCCAAGTCTGCCCTACTATTTTACCTATAATTGGAGGGAGAATTATTGGATTCATACTTTTCCCAAAGGTATTAGTGCGATGTGAAATGCAAACAGCCTTGTCTGGGATTTGAACTCGGATCACTTTGTCCATTTTCAATTGTGATAACCATTTCACCACAGTCATGTGATATGCACTGCAAACTAGCACCCTAGTAGAAATGTAAAAAATGGGAGTAAATTTTTTCTTGTTTCTTTTTAATTTGTTTGTTTACAAAAACATGATTTTTTTTTTTTTGATATCTAAAAAATATTTTCAAAACAGCTTACTGTATTTGACTGCATATAAGGTGGACTTCTAATATCTTTTAAAATTCCCCAGCTTCTTATATGTCATATATAGGTTTAAAATTCACAGTATTGGACTGAAATTAGCAACCTGGCAACTCCAATTAGCTTAGACTTTAGAGTAACTTTCATATACCTATTGTCATTATTTAAAAGGCTATAATGCAGATTAAAAGTGTTATCATTGATGATATTCATTATATTAATTTCATCACGTTTAATATTAGTACTTGTTTTTTTTCTTGATTTGCTCTGCTGGAATTGGGGTGTGTCTTATACACCATCAAATATGGTTATTACATTTCTTTGATTTATGAAATATTTGTATGTTCAGGCACAGCAACAACAACAAAAATGTTATTAAATTAAAATGAAGGAGGAAAAGGTAAATAGAGTGGGGACTACAGATTAACAAATATAAAAGAGATGTCTAGATTTCCCTTATAAACTTGGCCTCAGCAAGCTGTCCTCCAGGCTTTACCTTCTTTGTAGGGTTGGGTTTATTGCTCTGCATGTGGTGTGTCCCATTAAGGAAATATCGACAGGGTCAAATATTTTTTGCACCTGCTGTACATGAGTCTAGATTCGTACATAGTCTCCACTATAAAATGGCCTTGTACCGCACTCTGGCTTGGTGGGAAGCTGGATAAATACTCTCAACATTCTACTGCCAGGAGGACCTTTACAATTCCTCTCCCATACTTTATACTTTCACCAGTGGTAGCAAAGCATAGTTTATACAGCCCAGTTGGCTGGGGCTGTAGAATACTCCAACTGCATCTCTCCAGAGGAGTAAGACCCTGCTAATGAGTGTCCTGAATTTGACACTAAGCAATCTGATGGTAAGGCTCCAGCCCTGGAGCTTTGGGGAATATGGAGTATCTCTTCATTGCCAATTACTCCCAGGTCCACTCTGACCCTGTATGATAGCACCTGATAGGGTCTGTTCCATCTATGGATCAAATAGAACTGTTTGACATTTAAACTGTGTGCAAATGAACGTTGAACTGAATTGTTAGAAATAGAACTGTTTAATCATTTAATTGTGTGTAAACAAATGACTGAATTGTTAGTTATACATAACAATACTTGGAACCCTTTAAATGTATGGAAATGAATGAGAAATTTTGAATAGAATTATTAGTATTACATAGCAATACTTGGAACCATTTGACTGTGTGCAAATGAATGAATAGTGTTGAATCAAATTAGTGTTAGATAGTAATACTTGTAACCACTTCTCTCTCTGCAAACAAATGATTAATGTTGAATAGAATTATTAGTGTTAGGAACAGTTGAAAACATTTAACTGTATGCAAACAAATGATTAATACTTAAGAGAATTATTTGTATTAGATAGAAATATCTGAAACCATTTAACTGTGCAAAAAAAACAAAAAAACTCAGGCTTGTTTAAAAATGTTATCAACAAATTATATATTTAATATACATGTATAAACAAGATTTGGCATTAAATACCCAACAATGTTTGATATACCATAAAATCAAATCAAATTGTTAATTGATATTAAGTTTATTTTATTGGTTATGCTAAGTTATTTTACTTTTGAAATCATTTTTATTTTGTGGTATGAAATTAGCACACACACACACACACACACACACACACACACACACACACACACATATATATATATATATATATATAGGATAGATTTAGTTTCTTTTTCTAATGTAATATAATATATATATATATATATATATATATATCTGTGAAATTGTGCCTTTTGTGCTTCTTTTAATATCTTCCACATTCCTCAAATCTTAATCTAGAAAAGAATTTTCAGTTTTGGGAATAAGTTATATGAAGCTATAATGGTGGATTTTGTGAAAATGCTGCACTTTCACAATTCTGTGTTTCACCACAAAGATACTGATTAAAATGTATTGGCACTGACTTGTCTCGACATTATCACTTTATTAATCAAGTTGTTCACCTGTACATATGTCCTCATTTAAATTATAAATTTTAAATCTTTAGTGTTGGTATTTTTTGATGACACATCTTTATATTGTTCTGTATTAATGTGTTTGTGTGTGAGAAAATGTATGTATTTATTTTTATGGGATTCATTTGTCTTTTTAAGTCTGGGTTTTTTCAAGGGAGATAACTGATGCTAAATGAAGTCTAACTGTATATACAATCAAGTGATGAATTTCATAAAGTAAAGATAACTAATATCATTCATGTTATTTACAAAGCTTTTTGCTTAGATATGGCACAAGGCCATATGAATGAGACACCCAATGAGACTCGAACTTACTCGTGTAGGTTTGCTAGTCGAGCTTGCTCACCATTAATATCATTCGTGTTAGATCATCGTCTTCAAAGTTATTTAATTTTTTTTTTTTTTTTTTTTTTTTGGTCGGGGTCAGAAATCTTTCCCTGGCATTTAACACATCTCCTCTCTTCCAGAAATTTTTTTATTGGCCATTGTTTAAGCATCTGACTCTCATCATTTTCAGAATTAATTGCCATTTACTCTTTTACTACAGACTCTAAACACATCGACATTTCCGTGATCAGCTTCCAGGGTTTCTGATTCGCTTCCAGACGTCACTCAATGGGAAGATATTTGTCAGTGTTTTGCTGCCAGCCACCTTTTTGGCAACTTAACTTGAAGTCCTAAGTCGATTACCATAATAGATTTAGGGGGCCCTCTGATAGTTGCCGATCTTAAGTTTTGTCTGGGTGGTTTTGCCAAATTGGTCGTATCTCATCAAAATACAAAATCAGCATGTGTTTGAGAGGTGGCAAAATAATTTTCTTTGGATAATCCCGTCTTTGGAGAGAAATTGAATATATTTCACTTTCAGTAATTATTGTTGTTGAATATACAAGTAGTGTAATGAATATTAGTGTGGAAAATGAGGTTGACATGCTGAGTTCAAATTCATGAATAGTCTTGAGAAAGGCATGAATCCACATCTTCCTCCGGCTATGGATGAAATGTTTGAGAGGAATAGGTTTGAGTAGGCAACCAATCTAGGAGAAGGATAATTATGAATTCAAATCCCCTGCCAATAAGTTATGGGATAGTATAGCAGGATAAGGAACATTCTTCCTCATGTTAAATAGCCCTGTCAGGGAGGCTTAGAATGCATTAATTGTATACTGTGCTAAGTTGTAAGAGCCCCCTCAAAACAAGGGGTGTCCTGGGTATGTATGATACTAAACAGCATTTGATGTTGAAACTCCAGTTCTGGAGATCTGGGGAATGTGGAGTACCCATTCATTGTCATTACTCCCAGGTCCATTTAAAGCAGTAGTGTTAGTACCTGTTCTATGGGTTAAATAGATCTGTTTAAAAATTATTCATAATTGATGGGATCATGTGCAAAAAAAAAAAAAAAACTCTTAAGAAACAACAGCATAAAAATATAGATATGAATGTATAATGAACACAATTCCTTAATAAATCATGATAGTTTTGTTTCTAAAGTGCATTTCCATGAATATTCATATATATATGAGAAAGAATGATAATGTTTGGAAAATCAGATTGACTTGTTTTACTAGGGATCTACTATTGCTTGAATGCAAATGACATATTTGTATACAAATTTTATATACTAAATATAACAATTATTATGAAACAGAAGTAGTATCAGTTTATTACTCTTTTTTAAAATTTTTATTTTATTTTTTTTAAGGCAAATGGATGATGAACAATTAAAAATCTGCTTGGTATCCCTTGCAGACGTTGTGGATCACACGGCTGAGTTGATAGGAACGTTTGTTAATGCCAATCCCTATGGTGAGTATTGAAAAAAAGATGGTGATTGCTGGATAAATACTTTGTATTTAACATTCTTATTCCTTGAAAAATACTTTGTATTTAACATTTTTGTTACTTGAAAACTACTTTGTATTTAAGATTTTTATTACTAGAAACATATTCCAACAAATAATGTCACTGTCAAGATTCTGAGATAATCACAATTATATGAAGTTGAAGGCGCATGTAGTGTAATGATTCTTGTCATAGGAAGTGGACTTGGCTGTTTGCATTTCACATAGCACTAATACCCTTGGGAAAGGTATGCCTTTGACTATTCTCTCTCCAACTATCGGTAAGTAGTTAGGCAGACTGGACCCTTTAATCTTAGCATGGCAACTTGTCTTGGAGAAGGAAAATTGAATTAAAATCAGTTGTAGATTTAAAGTGAACTGGGTTCAGTCAAGCTATTCCTGCCAAAAAAATCGTTACATGATCAGCCACCTCCTCCCCATGATCAAACCAAGTTATGGGACCTGTGAGATTACTACGCATGTCCCATAATATTTGTTGTATTTGCTGTGTGAAATTCATATGCAAATTTAACAACCATTATAGGACAGACAATCATCATTTTTATGCTATTTTCAACAACTATTACAACAGTTTTTTTCCTTTTTGTTTCTGTCTCAGAATTTCAATCAATGGACTAAAACAGCTGAGAGCAATCTGACCTTGAATTTCAAACTAGTTGTTGACCCAGAGAGGGATGGGTTCCACTAGGCCATTCATTCCCAAGTTATGCTACATGAGTATCACCCCCACAGCCAAACCAGATTCCGTGACCAGTGAGGAAGTGAGGAAGCCCAAAACAGATGATTATGATATAGACTGGCGTTTTTAGTTTATCAAATGACTTATTTTGGCTTACCCACTTGGGACAGATCTGAAACTTGCACATGTTGTATGACTACTTAATTTGGCCCTAACTGGATTTCAAAATTGCAATTGCAAAAAGTGCAGGATAAAAAAGGATTCTTACTCACAGTCTTCTTGGTGACTTTATGGAAAAAGAAGCATAGTAGTGCTGGTAACTTATGCACATTGTTTTATTTATATGCACAACAAAAAAAGAAGGATTGAGATGCATTCTGTTCCTTGTGTAATGACTGGGTCAGCATAGTTGATTCTGGATAAAGAGCCCCTAGATGCTCATAGAACCAGTTGTTTGTGGTGTCTGGATGTATGGGATGCAGTCTCTAGTGAGCCTTGTGCCAGACATTGATTATTTTTAAAGATTGTGAGTGTAAAAGGACATGTACATATTTTTCATCATCATGTTGTGCTGCTAGCATGGATCTCCCTGACCTACTCTCACCCCCCCATCTCTATTGTCCATCGCTCCTGGGAGGTCTTCCAGGCTATATCCTGTATTGGTACAGAGCTGTTATATATAGGTTCTAGCTGGTCATTCTGCATTTGCTTGTCCATGTGAAGGGGTCCACCGGAGTATATCGCATATGAGTTCCTCTTTACTTCTCCAGCAGTGTCTCACATGTCTGGAAATCTGGAATTTTGGAGCAAACACACATTTTCTAAGTTTTGTTTCTATTATTTTTTGTTGAAAAATAGTGTTTTAAAGTTAACAGTTTTATCAAAAAATTGAATGATAAAATTTGTGTGCAAATTTTTTCATTGAAATTGTGGTTCACTGTATTTCTAGATGATGTACATACCAGTTTTAGACAAAATGTCCCTATGATTACTAGAAATCTGATTTTTTGGACTGAAAAGGTTTAGTAATTCATTTTTATGACTATTTCAATAAAATCTTACTTTTTATAACCAGGTTTTAAGGTAAAAATCCCCCCAAATGTCTTATTTTTAGTATAAAGCACTAAAATATTTTCTGCATATCTGGAAATATAAAAACATGGAAGTTGAACCTACTACTCATGTAATTGTTCTAAAACAAGGATCTACATGCTAGAGTGATTTCATTTGTTTCTGCCATAATCAAAATTTTCTTTCAATTTTTCAGATAAAATTCCTGCTATTTCAGGGCATTTATAAAAACATGATTAGAATAGATGATTAAGAAGAATTGTTAGATAGGATGAAAGAGCTTCCTATCTTTGGGTTTTGGTCTGGATTGCATATTGAATGTTGAAAGTGAGTGATGTGTGGTATATATTACCTATTGACTTTGTGCTGTAATTTAAAAGTTTTTTTGTGCTTCTATGTATGTGTCAAAAGTTAAATAAATATTAAATTCTTTTCAACGTAGGCTTATTTGCAATGTTCAATCCAAATGTCTATGAAATGTACTTCTCTTACTGGATTTGATCCTGGGCACCCAACCAGTTGTAACAGTCTGTGGGGAATACTAACTGCAATGAAAAAGAAAATACAATGAATTGGTATTTGTATTTTGAAAAAAAAGGGTACTATTAACTTGTAAAAAAGAATAGACACACATGCACATATATATATATAATTGGTTATGAAGAATAGCTTAGTTTGGTGCAAATTAACAATGATGTTATAACGATTAGAATTATGACATAAGTGATTTGGTTCACATGGTATGTTTGCTAAACATAACACTATAGTGGGCACCTTTGTAGTGTGTGTGTAATTTGCAATGCCGAAAGACTTGTTTCTTCTCTCAGTACAATTCACATCTTTCTAACTGTTGTCAGAAGTGATCTTAAGGTCGTTTTTCTTCTCTCTCTGGCAAAGTCAGGCAGAGCTTGTTTTTCTTCTCTCTCACTCCTAAAGTTAGTCTGAGCTTGTTTTTCTTTTCTCTCACTGGCAAAGTCAGTCAGTCAGAACTTGTTTTTTTTTCTCTCACTGGCAAAGTTAGTCAGAGCTTGTTTTCCTTGTCTCTCATTGGCAAAATCAAGCAGAGCTTGTTTTTCTTCTCTCTCTCTCTCTCTGACAGAATTTCTTTTTTTCTCTCTGTCACTAGCAAAATTAAGCAGAATATTGTTTTTCTTCTCTCTGACAGAATTTTTTTCCCTCTCTATCACTTGTAAGTTCAGACAGAGCTAATTTTCTTCTCTCTCTCTGGCAAAGTCAGACAGAGCTTGTTTTCATTGTCTCTCACTGACAAAGTCAGGCAGAAGTTGTTTTCTGTCTCTCTTACTGACAGAATTTCTTTTTTCTCTCCATCACTAGCAGGGTCAGGTAAAGCTTGTTTTCCTTCTCTCTCATTGACAAAGTCATGCAGAGCTTGTTTTTCTTTTCTCTTACTGACAGACAAATTTCTTTTTTTCTCTCTGTCACTGACAGTCAGACAGAGTTTCTTTGCAGAAGAAGAGGTGGAGAATGTGGAATGATTAGAGACCTCTTACATTGACTATATGAAAGGTTCAGGCTTTACAACTGGAGAGAAGAATTGAGATTATGTATGTAATATTGCAGTTAGATCATGATACGATACATATCACAATACCTGTAATAGAAAAAAACATTTAAATAGAAATACTAAAAGAGAAAAATCTGTGTATACTGACTAGAAAATATGAAAAGAAATGATGTATCATGATCTTTAATTGGAATCATTTTGAGATGAGGCTTCTTAATCTGAGAATTAATTTTTATTTATTGCGGACTTTTTGTCCTCATCTTGGTAGTTTTTTGTGTTGTTTCTTCTTTCACTACGTTTCGGCCAAATTTCACCTCTGGCCTTCTTCAGGTGATTTACCTCTTCCTTGGATAGGAATGCTGAGTCTTGTAACCATATCCCCAGTAATTACTGCCTTCCATAGTTGTTGTCTATCACACCTTCGGGGCCCGTGGCGCAGCGGATAGAGGCGTTGAGTCTCTACGGTTCCAGGTCATTGTCAGAAGATAGCGGTTTCAAATCCTACCCAAGCCGGCCAGAGGTTTACTTGGTCAAAAACGTGGTCAAAATACACTGACTGCACTTCTGTTCAGGAGTAAGCCTCCCCCCAACGAGTGTCCTGGATATGACACTAAACAATCTCATGGTGAGGTTCCAGTGATGCTGGGGTTTTGGGGAATGTGGAGCACACCTTCATTGCCATTGCTCCCAGGTCCACCCTGATGGTAGCACCTGATAGGACCCTATCTATGGGTTAAATAGAACTAACGGCATAAATATGCTAAACTGAATTGTTTGACTAAACTGAATAGCTCGAAATAGAAATGTTATCGACAATTAAACTGTGCTTACATTTAAACTGCGTGCTTATGCTAAACTGAATTATTTAAAATGGAACTGTTTTTTGACATTGAAACTGTACTTAGACTAGACTGAATTGTTATATATAGAACTGTTTTGAAATTTAACAGTGTGTAAACAAAATCTGTACTTATGCTAAACTGAATTAGTTGAATTAGAACTACTTGACTAAACTGAATAGCTTAAAATAGAAATGTTTTTCACAATTAAACTGTACTTGCATTTAAACAGTGTACTTATCCTAAACTGAAATATTTGAAATGGAACTATTTTCATAAAAAAATGGATTTAGCGTTAAATAACCTACAAAGGTTGATATGCCATAAAACCTGAACAACCAACCAACCAACTTGGTCTTTTTTTAAATTCATCCATTCTATAACAGAAAGTCTTAAAATGTCTTTTAACTGTAAAGACATATCTTAAATATTATTCTCAGAACATTTAAACTTTCTTTCTGGAACATTATAGGTTCTTTTGAAAACCATGTTATTTGCACTATTGTGCCTTTTCTGAACTGTTAATTATAATTAATTAAAAATTATCTTCTAATTTGTAACTCATTTGAACTCTTTTTCCCTCTAAGAATACAAAAAAGAATACACTTTAAAAAAATTGAATTACATTAAAATCAAAAAAGGAAATATGAACGTCAATAATTTAGTTATTAAAGTTTACTCTTACAGGCTGGGCTTAGAATATAATACACTGACTGTACCCTCTGCAGGAGGGTGAGATCCCCATCACAAAGACTGTCCTGAGTATGACATTAACTGCCATCTGATAGTGAGGCTCCAGTTATAGAGATCTAGGAAGAGTGGAGTACCTCTTCATTACTATTACTGCCAGGTCCACTTTAACCCAGAAGGAATTGGTTTGAAATTGTGTTTTATGGCATATCAACTCATGAGTTATTTAATGCCAAAATCAGTTTATATAGAAGTAAGCTGGCCAACTGTTATCGAGGATGACCCAAAAGCTCCCCTTTCAATAGCTACTATCTCAAGGTATAGGGGAGAAGGCTACTCCTTTACTTGAATTGCTCCACTTACCCTTGATTCATACTTTATAATGCTGAGTGTTAAGCAAGGAGACTTCAAGTACCATTTTTTGAGTTTTTGGTATGACTCAACCTAGGATTGACCCCTGGTCTCCTGGACCATTGGCAAACACTCTAACCACTATGCCTATCAGCCGGTTTGTTTATATACATATAATCTCTCTGGCTCATTAAAAGATAATATTAGCTCATTTGTTTATAAACAGTTAAATGGTTTCAAGTATTGTTATTTAATATTAGTAATTCTATTCATCAATTATTCCTATCTCATACTGACAATTTGCACATAGCTTTATAGTTTCAAATAACACACTGTTATATTAATCATTTGTTTGCACACAGTTAAGGTTTCAATTATTGCTATCTAACACTAATAATTCTATTCAACATTATTCATTTGCTTGTACACAAATAGTTTCTTATAAATGACAGAATAGATGAGACCCTCACAGATACTTCCACTCTGACCCAGAGTGGAACTGGAAGTAATGGCAATGAAGATGTACTCAACATTTCTCAAAGCTCCAAGACTGTAGCTCCACCATCAGATGGGGAGGGGATCTTACTCCTCGATAGAGGGGCAGTTGGCATACTCTACAGCCTCTGCCAACAGAGCTGCCCTTGTAGAAGTACCTCTTAAGATACCATCCATGAGTTAAATAGATCCGTCTAAAAATTATATATGATTGGACCATGTGCAAAAACAATTATATAGGATTGGATGTGTTTAAAAATTTGATGTTGGGCTGTGTGCAAAAAAACAAAAGTTTTATATGATTGAATGTGTCTACGAATTATATATGATTGGACTGTGTGCAAAAAAAAAAATTATATATAATTGGACCGTGTGCCAAAAACAAAAAAAGCTCATAAGAAGCAACTTCTCAAAAAATGTAAATATTAATCTACGATGAATGCATTATCTAATCACAGGGCATAAAATCTTTGTAGATAGTTTGACATGCCATTAAATCAATCAATTATTGTTTCTTAAACTGAAGATTCATTTTAAGTATGAGATTTGAAGGATGTGGAAGACATTAAAAGAAATATGGCAGCACAGTTTCAGACTATAAAGGAGTTTCATAGAAGCTTTGACCAATGGAAAACTCAGTGGAATAAGTGTATTGAATGCCAAGGGGACTATTTTGAATGAAATTTATGTTTCATTCAGTGTTCATTTCTGTCTTGGTAAATACAGCTTTAGTTTTGATGCTTTTTGAATACACCTTAAGTATATATATAAGGAAATTGTCAGTATTTTGAAAGTTTCTTGTTAAATCAGAGATACCCATGGGGTGGAAATATTTTTTCTTTTTAGGATTTCATCTCTGATTTCAACTTCTCATTTTTTTTTTACTTGGTAGGTGATATTCGTCTTCTGCTTGCAGACACAGGAAATCTCCACACGTCTTTTTCCTGGCTTTCAGTTCCAATTTAATGATTCTCCCCCACCAGTTTGCCAATATGTGTGGTTTTAGTGTGAGCCCTCAAGGTCTTCATTCCATTTACCACCACCACAGGAGCCCCAAATTCTTTCAAATCCAATACCTAAAATTGGTTTCCTTCGTTCCAGTCCAGATCCTGGAGAGGTTCTATCGAATTGCATACTGAAGATATTTGATCTTTTGAATTCAGATTTTTGTAAAATTTACCTAAGTAATATTGGGCTATAGTCATTGATTTTCCTGGATTTTTGTTTAAGTAAAATCCATTTCTGATTTCAATACGGCCTCTAATGTAAAAGCCATACAAGTGATCAAGGTATATTCAGAAGTATTTATGCGATTTTATCAAAGATCTATAATGTATAAAATCAAAGAAGATTTTGCTTAGTTATATAAGTAAGACCTTTCTCCTACAATTTATATCAGTCTTTTCACTTCTATCTTTCTATCTATGTATATCTATCTATCTATCTCAATCTAGTTTGGTAGGGTATTATGATATATCAACCCTTGTAGATTATTTAATGCTGAATTCTGTTTTGACATATATATAGTAAATATATATGATTTGTAAATGTATAGTTTGTAGATAACATTTTTGAATAAGCCAGAGCTTATTTGTTTGCATACAGTTAAATGGTTTCAAGTATTTTTAATTAACACAAATACTCATTTCTATTAATCATCCACAGTTCCAATTATTACCATGTAATAGTAACAATTCAATTTATTAGTAGTTTGTTTGCATGCACTTAAATGGTTAAACAGTTCTATTTGATCCATAGATGGGACCCTATCAAGTACTATCACTCGGGGTCAAAGTGAAGCTATCTATCTCAGTCTGTTCACATTTATCTGTCTCTGTTCATTTTGTTCACATTTATGTGTCCATCTATCTTGCTATCTGTTCACATCTATTAATCATATTTATCTCACATTCTAGTTATATTTGTTTCTTTCTGTCAATATCTTTATCAATTCATGTATCTATCTCGGCACTTTGTTGTGAGGTAATGGTTTGTAGAAGTAGTTATGGCGACCATAATTACTGTGAAACAAGTTCAATTCTCACTGGGTGTGCTATACTAAGCTAAAACCATCTTGTAGATATATTTTTAGAGACACTCCTCACATTACTCCCCTTGTGATCATCCAAAAATATATTTTTGGATGAAAATTATCAATCCAGTCCCAGGGGACCATTCCCTTAGGCAGCACCTACTCCTTCATGTAAAATGGGTATGGTCAGGATTAATTGCTGATGCTTGAGGCTGCTTCATTTAGAGGGAATGCTGATGGGGTAGGTTTATTTTTGACACCATGTTAAACAGCCTTGTGCCACATCTTGTCACTGTGGAAAAAGTAGATTAATCCTTCCCCCTCTTTCAATCCCAGGTTAGGAGAAAGAAAACTCAAACCAGCTGTACTCTGCTCTAAAATTGACCTTGTGTCATATCCAGCTTGTGGTGGGGGAATTGGGTAAATACATGAATTCCTCCCCTTGCAATCTTTGGTTCCCTTAATTTCTCTTTCATTTTGAATTATTTATTTTTTCACCATTAAACTTAGAGTCTGCCAATGGTGGCTGTAAAACTCCATATCAAGTCAGTTCCCATTCATAGAATTTACATTATAATCAGTTACAAATAAATAATTACACAGTCACTTATTTTACTATTTATGATTGATTGATTTTAATGGCATGTCAACTTATCTTGAGTTATTTTATGCCTAGAAGTTAGGAAATCACATTCATTGTATGTTAATGTTCACATGTTTTGTATAGTTGTTTCTTAAGAGTATTTTTTGCGCATAGTCTTATCAAGTGCGAATAATTTTTAAACAGATTTATTTGATCCATAGATGGGACCCTAAAAGGTACTACCAATCCAGGTCAAAGTGGACTTGGGAGTAATGGCAATGAATGAGTTTTGTAGAGAAATATTTTCATGTTGTGAAACTTTAAGGGAGTTTTGCCCCAAAATGGGGTATCCTAGATATGACTCTACATCTGGTGGCAAGGCTCTAATTCTTGAGATTTAGGGAGTGTGAATTACCATGATTGCCATTACTCCCAGTTCCACTCTTTGTCGTTTTTTTTCTCTTATATATTCTGGAATATGCCAAAAATAATCAATTGCTGAACAAAAAATAAACAAAAAGAACCTTATTTTTAAGTGTAGATATCTTATCAAATTATATATGTTAAAATCAAGTACTCTATGAATATAGCAAACATATATATATAAGCAGCATTTTCTCTTTCAAATATATTTGATCAAATAGGACAGACACCTCCTTTCTGCTTATTTTATTGTTGATCCCATCAAATCTTTGTATTAGTTGTTTGACTCCTGGATGGAATGAATTCAAGAAGTCAATGTATATAGGTTAACTTTTTGGTGACTGCGAATTCGGGAACCATTTCTACCTTCAAGCATACCATTAGAGGTATTATCCGTTTTAGTAGAATAGTGATAAATGCCACCTACTAATGGTGTTAAATGACTTGTCTATAGTATCTTGAGGTTATTGCAATTGTCTTAACTTTGTCTATTGTTATAAATTACCCTGAAGCTGATGTCTGTGCTGCTTGCCACTTTGCTCTTCTCTTTCTGATAATCAAAATTTATTCTCTAACCCTCTGTACCCTTCAAAATGTCTGACATTTTAGCTGGCTCTTCCAGCATTTGCAAATCCCCATGGCTGGCTGTTACTAAGTTTTCACCTCCTCTCACTTTTTTTGTTGAACATTTTTCAATTATTTGTTCCATTCTTTTTCATTTGTATTACTTTTACTTTTAAAAATGTTTAAACACTCATTTTTCTTTTTTCTTTTAACAAAATATTAGCAGGAGGACCTAGTGATACCTTAAAAAAAGTTACAAAAGACAAAATGTCTCAGTCTTGTTTTGTTTGAAGGAATGATACATTTTACCATCTGATGCCCACCAATAACTGATAAGTAAGTGTAGAAAATTTGGTATGTGACCAATCAAACTATGTGACCAATTATAGAGAACAAATAAACTTTTTCCAGTTATCAGTATGAACTAGCAGGGATAAATGGTGATACTTAGGAAAACAGATAGGAGACAAAATATTTTAATTGAATAATTCTGATAGAAGAAATAATGTCTTTGTTTGATATAAAAATATGTGTTAGTTTTGTCTCAGATACATAATAAACAATGTAGCTTCTACTGAAATATTTTCACAAAAGTTTGTCTTACACAGATCAACATTTTAAGTCATGAAAATAAAACAAAGCTCCAAAAGTTGGTGAGTTTGGTTGGTGGTTTGAGTTTTATGGCATATCAACCTTATCACCAGAATTATTAGCAAGCAATTAGACGTAAAACTAAGTCCTTTCACCAAAGAAGAACTCGACTCAGTTCTCAGAAGAATTAAAAATAGGAAAGCGGCAGGGCTAGACGAGATCCCCCCAGAAGTGTGGAAGACTAGACAATTCAACGATATACTGCTCCGGCAATGCAACGCAGTCTATAGTCAAAATAGGATAGAGAGATGGACGAAGGGCGACCTCGGACTAGCCAAGAACTACCGAGGGATAACACTTACATCCATAGCAGCCAAAATCTACAATGCCCTACTACGAAACCGCATAGAACCCAAAATAGACAACATCCTTAGGAAAAACCAAAATGGCTTCCGGAGAAATAGATCCACAACCTCACAAATACTGACCATCCGTAGAATCCTGGAAGGCGTTTGGGCAAAAAACTTACAGGCGACATTACTATTTGTCGACTTTACCAAGGCCTTCAATTCCATACACAGAGGGAAGATGGAGCAAATCCTACTAGCATACGGCCTACCAAAAGAAACGGTAGCAGTGATAATGATTCTCTACAGAAACACCAAAGTGAAAGTACGTTCACCAGATGGAGACACGGAATACTTCGACATTGTTGCAGGAGTACTACAAGGAGACACACTAGCCCCGTACCTCTTTATCATCTGTCTAGACTATGTGCTTAGGACTTCGATCGACAAAATCAGAGAAAATGGCTTCGAGCTGACTAAGAGAAGAAGCAAAAGGTACCCCGCAAAAACAATCACGGACGCCGACTACGCTGATGACTTGGCGATACTAGCGAATACGCCTAATCAAGCAGAGACACTACTGCATAGTCTGGAACGAGCCGCAGCAGGCATTGGCCTCCATGTTAATGCAAACAAAACTGAATATATGTGTTACAACCAAACGGGCAACATTGCCACACTAGACGGAGCCTCTCTGAAACTAGTCGACAAATTCACCTTCCTAGGAAGTAGCGTCTCATCAACCGAAAAAGACATCGACACACGACTGACGAAGGCATGGACAGCTATCGATAGGCTCTCGATCATATGGAAGTCGGACCTAACTGATAAAATGAAACGCAGTTTCTTCCAGGCAGCGGTTGTGTCGATACTGCTATATGGATGCACCACATGGACGCTTACGAAGCGGCTGGAGAGGAGGCTGGACGGAAATTACACAAGAATGTTGAGAGCAGTATTAAACAAGTCCTGGCGACAACACCCCACAAGACTCCAACTATACGGACACTTGCCCCCCATCACGAAAACTATACAAGTTCGACGAACCAGACACGCAGGACACTGCTGGAGAAGCAAGGACGAGCTCATAAGCGATGTACTCCTGTGGACCCCCACATATGGATGTGCAAGAGCGGGACGACCAGCACGAACATGCATACAGCAACTATGTGAGGACACAGGATGTAACTCTGAAGACCTGCCGGAGGCGATGAATGATAGGGAGAAATGGCGAGAGAGGGTCAAGGATATCCGCGCTGGCGGCGCGACATGATGATGATGATGATGAGTACCTTCCATGGATTGGTCATGTGATATTTGTACTACAAACTAATATATACCAAAATATTGCAAAAATTTAGGCTCTGTGTGTGTGTGTATATATATATATATATATATATATATATATATATATACCAGGTGCCCGTGGTGTAATGGTTATCGTCATAGGAAATGGACATGGTGACACAAATTCAAATCCTGGACCAGGCTGATTGCATTTCACATAGCAGTAATACTCTTGGGGAAGGTATGAATCCAATTATTCTCCCTCTAGCTATGGGTAAATAGTAGGGCAGACTAGGTTCTTTAGCCTTGGAGAGGCAACTAGTCTAGGAGAAGGAAAACTCTGAATTGAAACCTGTTAAGCTCCGCTTAAAAATTGATTTTGTATCATATCCTGCCCAAGTGGAGAGGTTGGTAAATATCTATATATATATATATATATATAGTGCAATTAGAAGGGAATTCAAAGCTGATCAAATTGTCATTATAAATTTATTTTGGCAAAGAATATCATTATACTCTCTGTCTCATCAGATGGCTATACATTGATAAATTGATATATATATACTTTTACAACATGATTTGAATTATTTTTCCAATTTTATTTATGATTCGTACTGGACATTGGCATGATGGTTAGAGTGTTTGCTAATGGCCTGGGAGACCTGGGTTCAATCCCAGGTTGAGTCATACCAAAAACTCAAAAAATGGTACTTGATACCTCTTTACTTAACATTCAGCATTATAAGGTACGGATCCAGGGTAAAGTGGAGCAATCCAGGAAAAGGAGTAGTGTCCTCTCCTACACCTTGGTGTAGTAGCTATTGAAAAGGAGCCTTCGGGTCACCATCGACTACGGTTGCCAACTTTACTTAATTATGATTCTCAGTTTCGTGGTTGTATTTTTTAAACAAGATGGCCATTGTAAAATTGTTTTTAATTTTTCTTGTATGTTATATTCCTGTTATGTCTTCATTCATCTTTGTTCATCTTTCTCTATGTGTATTTTGTTGTTTACAGCTTTTTAGTTGGAACTTGTTCTCATGTCTGAATTTTGATACAAGTTTGTTTTAATCAGCACTTTTTCTTTGATTTTATATTTCATTATGTAGTTTTTCTTCTGTAAATATAATACAGTATTCTATTCTCCTGTTTGGTGTTTTGAATTTAAAAAATATGTATATATAATCAATCAGTATAGTGAGAGAAAAACTGCAAATAATGAGTTTTTCTGTAAAAAGAGAGCTCCATGCTATTATGGCTATAAGCTAAAGTTGGTGACCTTAATCCAAGATGACCCGAAAGCTCCCTTTTCAATAGCTACTACACTGAAGTGTAGGGGAGGGTGTTACTCCATTCCCTAGATTGCTTCACTTTACCCTTGATCCTTACCTTTTATTCTTGAGTATTAAGCAAGGCAGCATCAAGAACCATTTTTTGATTCTTTGGTATGACTTGATCTGGGATTGAGCCCCAGTCTCCTGGACCTTTGGCCAACACTCTACTCATTAGACCAATGGCCTGGTAAAGCAGCTATAAAACTGTTAAATAGTAGAATTATGGACACTATAAGTCTTAGAGAATCCATAGTTTTACTATATATATATATATATATATATATATGAAGAAAAATAAATGGAAAAGTGGATAAAGTAAACACTGACAATAAATTCCAATTTAATATTTCATCTTTACTTCAAGATTTCATCAGAATGATGTTTTTTTTTTAAAATCCTCTATCCACTTTTCCATTTATTTTTCTTAATCTCATCAGATTCACAAAATCCAACACTTCTTCATATATATATTTATGTACTCTCACACACACATATACATACATATATGCAATTATAGATAATACCAACTATAATTTTGCTACTTAAGTTTTATCGATTGTTGTGATCATCAGCCTTGGTAGTGGTACTTACAATATACTGACTGCAGATGGGTAAGTTCCTCTCCCCACCAAAAAAATGAAGTGTCCTGAGTAAGACACTAAACACCATCTAATAGTGAGGCTCCAGTTCTCTGAGATCTATTGAATATGGTGTGCCACTTCACTGCCATTACTCCCTGGTCTACTCTGACCTGGAGTGGTAGTACCTTTTAGGCTCCCATCTATGGGTCAAATAGAAATATTTAAAGATTATTTGTATTTGATTGGACCATGTAGAAAAAAAACATTTTAAGAAACAACTATGCAAAAAAAAATGTAAATATGAACATGATTCCTTAATTTCTTGGCATAGAATAACCCTAGAGAGATTGATATGCCATTAAAATAAATCAAGCAAGCCAACAGTACTTGAAATCTAAACTAACATAATAAAGTAAAATGTGTATTTTATGATATTATAAATGATTATATTTGTTCTATCAGTTAGGTTTTGAACATTCTTTGTTTTTATGGTACTCATTAGATAAGGATTTATTGTTTAAGTGACTGGCAGTAATTTCATTATTTGATTATTTATATATATATATATATATATATATATATATAAGTAAAAATTGGAGTGTAATCTGACAATGTATAGAGAAAAATTGGTAACGTAATCCAAGAGGAAGGAGAGATTTATTGAGAAGCAAAGTTGACATTATAGCGTTTCGGTTCTAATGAACCATCATCAGAACTGTGAGGGATGATATTAGTGCTGTTAAATCAAAATACAAAAACTTAGGGAAAATTTTTATAACAAGAACAAGTTGGCTGTTTTATTAGTGAATCAGCATTTGTTTGTTTTTTGAATTATGTCATTTGACTTATTAGAAATATATATCTTCTATAGACTGCTAAATGGTTTGATAGCTAGCAATTTATATATATATATATATATATATATATATATATATGTGTGTGTGTGTGTGTGTGTATGTGAGAAGAAAAGAGTTGAATCTGACAGAATGTACGTCGAAAAGGTAAAATGGAAGAAACTATCAAACATTTTTTTCTTCCGTTTTACCTTTTCTACTTATATATATAATCTGTGTATGTAGGTGTATTAAGTTATTTATAATTCATAGATCACATACAATTCTCAGAAAATTTAACAAGAAATTCAAGACAAATTTCTTATGAGGATTTTATTAATGTGTAACCAAACCAAAGACAAAATTGCACATGAAGCTTTAAGATGATAGACAGTGCTAACTTTGTGTTATGGCTGTGGAACTTGGTCTTCTGAAGTGGCTGAACCTTGAAATTATCCATGAAGAGTTCAGATATCAGAAAGTATCAACTCATTGGGTCCCAACGCAATTGACTGAAGAATAATTGATTGATGCCATGTTCTTTGTGCACCGATTGGATAACTGCATCAATCTTTATGGCAACTATATAGGAAAATAGCATAGTAGTACTGGTGTCATATTATGTTTTATTTTTTTAATAATAGATGTATTGGATAAGTACCTTACTTTTTGGACATGCTTTGTAGAAGGTAAATAGTATGTTCTCTCAATATAAAATATTGAATTCTATTTCTTTAAGCAGTGTATAAAGAAATATGATTTTATAATAATGATCTCCTAAAGAGAAGAATGAATGCTTAGAAGTTGATGTCTGCTGTTACTGTAAGTAAAGAAGAATGCTCTAGAGTTACCTTATCCTGGTTGTTCCCTCCCTCTCCCAAACACCCACCATCCATATTGCTTTGCAGAAACCACCAGTCGTATTCTTTATAGCCACTAATTACTCTCTCGTTTCCTCTCCTCATCCCAACTTGCCGATGAATACTACCCAATCGTCTGTTCTTTTCTTTAGAGTATGCTACTCACATCTTCTTGCCCCTCTCTACCTTCCTATGTAACTGATTTGACAGAAAGCAACTATTGTACAGAAACTGGTCTCAAAAATGGCTGCTGCTGCTGCTAAAGAATCAATACTTTATCAACAGTTGATTCCATTGCAAGTATATAGCCACCTTCTATCTTCTTGAAGAAGACAGTAAAATCCTTGCCTCTGGTGTGGTCTGTCTATGTCTGCTCAATACCTGATAGATAACTAAATGGCTGAAATAGATTTTGGCCATTTTGTTTCTTCCATACCCCTCCCCCATACACACTCTGCTGTTCTCTTTGTAGTTTTCTTAAGTATTCGTATTGACCATACATTATAGACATGATTACCTAACTTGTATATATTTCATTGGTAATGTCTGCAAGCTCTAGTTTTGACTTTTTCTTCAATGCCAAAGGGTCTAATATGAAGTCTGTCTGGAAATTCATGAGTTGATTTTTTTTTTATTTTTCAGGTTAGCAACTCTGATTGAAATCAGTTGATAAAATGTTGTAGATTTTTGCAATAAATAATACATGATAACATCCATTTTGATTGTATAATGTCTTTCTAGAAATAATAGTATTTTGGTTTAGAAGAAAAATTTTTCTAAAAAAAATTGTTTGGAGTCTATTTATTTATAGACAATAATATATTGAAGTTATCGGATTTATAATTCATAGTACCCTTCTTTTTGGCAAGAAATTTAAGAGACAATTTTTAGGACAACTTTATTAATGTATAACCCAACAAGAATGAAAATGTAAAAAGGAAAGATGTGTGTGTGTGAACAGAAATGAAATATGGTCCATTTTACCTACTTGGAAATAGTCCTTTGGTTATTTTGGACGTGACCTGCTATTTATAGACATGTCTATCATTTATTAAACTTATCTGCCTTTGATCCTATGGTCAAGATATTTTGGCTATATTCAAATTAGATAATGTGCCGATGGAAGCACTTGTGGAATAATGGTTATTGTCATGGGAAGTGAAATTAGCAACTTGAGTTCAAATCCTAACCAAAACTGTTTGCATTTCATATGGTGCTAATATCCTTGGGAAAGGTCTTAATTCAACTATTCTGCTTCCAGTTATGGGTAGATAGTAGGGGGGATTGGACTCTTTAACCTTGGTATGGTAACTGGTCTAGGAGAAGGAAAACTCTGAATTCGAACCACTTGTTGACCTGAAGAGGGATGGGCTCCACCAGGTTATTCCTGCCTAAAGACATGCTACATGCTTTTTTTGTGGACCTGACTTGTGGCTTTTGTGGTTTTGATTAAAACTGGTGGCTGATTTTGCTTTGAAACTCAAACAAAACATGAGGAAGGTTAGTTAGCCAGTGATACTGGTGTGACAATACCTCCTTGGCCCCCTGATACTTCTTTGAAACATTTCAATCTTGGCTGGTGAATCATCTAGTGGTTCCGATAGGGGTATCAGACATTTCTTTATGGCCACAAGAAATACAATCAAGGGATTGGGAGAAAAAGAACAAAGAACAAACGAACAATATGGGCTTGGGTTAACTCAAGTGCAAGAAGATTAAGTTGTGACACTCTGCATTCCTTATGCATCTGTAGACTATTGCTGACATGCATCCTTTGCGAAATTTCCACAAAGCCATGAGGAATGCTGACTAATCTTGACTGGTCTTCCCTCACTGCTCCTGGACCCTATCTCATGCCAACTGGTCTCTTCTGCTGTCCGGTGTCAACTGCTCCTCTGCATCACCCTTCGCCAACTGCCTTCTCTGAGTTCCTTTGTCCAACTCTCTCTCTCTCTCTGGCATTCCCTTGCCTACTTCTGGTCATGTCGAGATCTCGAGCTCAGGCCTTTGTTTGGTTTCGCGCTAAAACAAACAAACAAAAAGATCGTCAGCTCGGCCCACCCCCTTCATAGTGTCACACTGGATTACTTCTCTCAGAATATAAGACCAGTGCTAAAAAAAACAAACTTGAAATACTTAAGGTTTTAACTATAAAATCAAAATCCCAAGTCTCAATTGGATCTTTTTTATACAAGAACAAGAAGTTCTAAATCACTAATTAGAATTCCATTTTTTCTTATAACTGTTTGAACTCATGAGAAATTGTGGGATTCTAATTGATGTTTGTAGCGAGAGAAGAAACTTACCTCCTGGATCAAAGTGCATATGACTATGCCTTGCTTGTCAAGCCGTAAAAAAAATATGTCCACTTTTGGAGGCAGAAGTTATAGTGTCTCTTATGAGAAGAAATCTACTTTGCATGTAAATTTCTATATGTCGGAACTTGCATAAAAGAGCATGCCAGCAGCAGGAGCGTCATTGTTGTTGTTCTTTGCAGACTGCTTTTTGATTGACTGACTGACAGAATGAACGAGTTGACCAGAGGTATACTGAGGAAGTGGTGCTAGTCGCGTGTGTTGTTATTTTTAGTCAACTGAGGCTACCCAATTGTCTGAGGACTGTACTACTGCTTTTGCTTGGACTAGTTCTACAATGTTAAAGTGTTAGTTGATATCATGCAACAATCTCAATTTAAGCAAAGATAGTGTTTATGAATACATAATCACTGTGGTGTAATGGGTATCGTCGTAGGAAATGGACACGGCGACACGAGTTCAAATTCTGGACGAGAATGATTTCATTTCACATAGCACTAATACCCTTGGGAAAGGTATGAATCCAATTATTCTCCCTCCAGCTGTGGGTAAATAGTAGGACAGACTCGGTTCTTCAGCCTTGGTGAGGCAACTAGTCTAGGAGAAGGAAAACTCTGAATTCAAACCTGCTAAACTCTGCTTAAAATCATTGACTGTGTGTCATATCCTGCCCGAGCGAAGGGGTTGGTAAATAGGATCACCAACTTTTTTTAATAAGTACAAAAACAAATTGAAAAGCTAATTGACACCATTCTTTAAAAGTCTTTAAGTCAATGAAAATTAACCTTGTTTAAACCTCTTCATTGCTATTACTCCCAGGTTCACTCTGACTCATAGTGGTAGTACCTGTTATTGATCAAATGAATATATTTAAAAATTATTAATATTAGATAGGAATACTTGATACTATATGGCAGTATGCAAATTATTTGTATTAAGAATAATTACTTGAAGCTATAATCTGCCCTGTTGGCTGGGGCTATTGGATAAGCCTATTGCATCTCTGCAAAGGAGTAAGCCCCCTACCCTCAATGAATGTCCTGGATAAGAAAGTAAACCATCTTATGGTGAGGCTTCAATTCTGAACCTTTGGGGAATGTAGTGTACCCGTTCATTGCCAGTGTGTTAGTACCTGTTAGGGTTTCATCTATGGGTAAAAAAGAACTGTCTAATCATTTACTATACTTGAAACCATTTAATTGTGTGTAAATAAATGAGCTCTAGGTCATTTAAAAATTGTTAACTACAAAGTATTCATTTACAAATCCTATAACTATATGAAAATGTACAGAGATAAAATATATTAGATATTTAATAACTCACCCACCCTGATGAAGGTTTAAAAACCAAAACATTTAACTTTGATAAATAATTCTATAAATAAAATCATCCTAAGAAGACCTTGTGTTTTTTTCATCAATTTACCTATTCATACCATTGGATTTATTCCCAGTTTTTCAATACATATTCATAAATTGATATGCTGTAAAACACAACCTATATAAACCTAACAGTGAAGTTTTAATTGTCTACTAAGGATTATTATTATTATTATTAGTCACTTGAAACCATATAACTGGATGAAAACAAATGATTATTACTGAATAGAAGTAATTACTTGAAACCATATGATAGTGTGTAAATTATTCATATTAGATAGGAATACTTGAAACCATACAAATGTGCAAATTATTTGTATTAGATAGGAATACTTGATATCATATAACTATGTACAAAAGAAACAACTTCACAGATGTAAATGTAAGTAAAGTTGGCGATCATAGTCGAAGGTGACCCGAAGGCTCCCTTTTCGATAGCTACTGCACCAAGGTGTAAGCGAGGGCGATACTCCTTTCCTTGGATTGCTCCACTTTACCCTTGATCCATACCTTATAATGCTGAATGTTAAACAAGGAGGCATCAAGTACCATTTTTTTTTGAGTCTTTGGTATGACTCGACCTGGGACTGAACCCAGGTCTCCCAGGCCATTGGCGAACACTCTCACCATCATGCCAATGTCCTGGGAAAGTTCAATATAGATGGCAGTGGTGGGATTTGAACCTACGTCTCTGAAAGGCATATAACCCAAGACAGGTTGACATGCCATTAAAATCAATCAATCAGCAAATTGCAATAAAAAAAATAATCAATGTGACTCTATTACCGATAAATTTTAAAGTTTAAAAAAAGGCTTGTTGAAAATGTATCGACAGCTGTATTTATCAAGACAGTAATGGACAAGGAATGTGGCATTAATTTTTTTTTTAAATAGTTCCAGAGGAAAGTGTTATAACAGAATTAGTACATTACTCCCAGGTTCAATCTGACCCAGAGTGATAATACCTATTAGGATCCTATCTATGGGTCAAATAGATCTGTTAAATAATGATTCATTTTTGATAGGACCATGTGTAAAAAAATATCCTCTTATGAGACAACTTAAAAAAAATATACAAAAAATGTAATTTGTTAACTGCAAAGTATAAAATAATCCTAGACAATTGACAAAGCATTACAAAAAAATCAATCAGTAACCTTATTTAAATCCTATAAAAACAAATTATACTATTAAAAATAGCTGGAGGTACAACCAAGTGTTTGAAAATCCAAATTTTTCAGACATCCATTTGATTCAATTTTACATTCCTTTGTTGGTAAACAAAAAAAAGATCATGCATTCTCCCATATCTGATTTTTTTAACCAAACGGGCATTAACAAAAAACGGCTGTCCAAATGTGTGTATATATATAATTTGGTGTGTATGTAGGATGCTGTATTTGCACAGTTCTGTGTTTCACCAAAATCATTTTATTCATAACATACTGAGACTAGCTTTATAATTTATTTATATATATACACACATGAAAGCTGCTTGTGCCATGGTTATCCTTGTAGGAAATGATGGCATTCTGAGTTCAAATCCTAGACTAAGCTGTTTGCATTTCACGTTGCATGAGTACCCTTGGGAAAGGTATGCATCTGACTATTCTCCCACCAGCTATGGGTAAATAGGGGTAACTGGGCTCTTTAAACTTTGTATGGCAACTGATCTAGGAGAAGGAAAACTCTGAATTCAAACCTATCAAAATTGACTTTGTATTACATCCTACTTGTGCAAAAGTGTCAGTAAATTCACACACACCCATAATATATAGGAAAAGGTAAAACAGAAGAAAGATATATTCTTGCGGGTTTGTTTATTTGTATTCAGACAAAACCTTGAAGTTGAAATGCGTTGAAAAATAAGCAAACCATCAAATGTATCTTTTTTCCATTTTGCCTTTTTCTATATTCTGTCTGATTCAATTCACTTTTTCTCTCATATATATAAAGCTGCTGTGTGTTTTTTTTTTTTTTAAATTGCTACTTAATGTATTGGCATCTAGACATGATCACCTTATAAGTTCTTCAGCTGTGCACAGATCTTCATCTAAATTTTGAATTTTAAAAATAGAATAATTTAAAGCTTTGGGTCAAGTTTTGTTTTATAAGTAGATCATTTCTTTAAAAAGAATTCTCCATTAATGAAAAATCATTTTTTCTTTTTTAATGTTTTTAGGTCTGGGCAATAAAAAGTTTCCATTTCATCTACTTGTTGTACATGGTTCCATAAAGGCTACTTACAAAGGTCCAATCAACCGAACAGACTTGATGGCCTGGCTTACCTCTCAGCCGGATGGGGCAGTAGAGGGAATTGTCTGGCACTGCCATGATGGAACACTATTTAAAGTAAGTCTGACTTTGCAATTATCCAGGGATTTCTTCAGGATTGGGTAGGAATGGGGAGTAATGGGAATTGTGCAAACTCCTATGATGTTAGGCAGCCAAGCAGCTGAGTTATGTAAACAGGTTGAATGAAATGATAGAGAAGTGTGCCAGAGTTAACTGTTGACAAGTGACGTGAATAATTTGGATAATGGTATTCATTGCAGATGATTTTTTTTTCTATTAAAATCCATTCAAAATGTCATTTACAAATAAAATGCATAGGAAATAACTTTTACAATAAAAATGTATTGGAAAGAATTTTTACAATAAAAGTTCATTGGAAATGACTTTTTTATACAAATGCATAGGAAATGACTTTTACAATAAAAATGCATTGGAAATGACTTTTACTATAAAAATGCATTGGAAATGACTTTTACAATAAAAATGCATTGGAAATGACTTTTACAATAAAAATGCATTGGAAATGACTTTTACTATAAAAATGCATTGGAAATGACTTTTACTGTAAAAATGCAGTGGAAATGACTTTTACTGTAAAAATGCATTGGAAATGACTTTTACTATAAAAATGCATTGGAAAGAACTTTTACTATAAAAATGCATTGGAAATGACTTTTTCTATACAAATGCATCTGAAAATATTTTTCTATAAAAATGCATTGGAAATGATTTTACTCAAAATATGCATTTGTAACATGTGAATGGGCACAACTTGATTATCTGCTTTGGTGATCTACTCCCTGACCATAGGCTAGTAATGCTCTGAGTTAGGGATTTCAATAGCCATTTTGTGTCTTTGATCTGTAAGTATTCTTGAGTTGTTTGCCATGCACCATAATTAGATAATATTGATGGGTTCTTGGATTTCAAAATAATTATGAATTAACTATTAAGTTAACATCTTACAATAGTGACTTGTGTATCTCCTAGCCCTTTTTGAAGGCCTTAGAATATGCTGTCTGTATCCACTGCGGAAGGGTAAGATCCCCTTCTCAAACAAAGAGTCTTGTGCATGGCACAAAACTACATCTCATGGCGAAACTTCAATTCTGGAGCTCTGAGTAGTGTGGAGTATCTCCTCATTGGCATTACTTCCAGGTCCACTCTGACGCAGAGTGGTAGTACCTGTTAGGGTCCCATTTATAGTTTAAATAATTTTTTTGAAAATTATTTGGAACCAATTGGACTATGTGCAAAAAAAATTTTAAGAAACAGCTGTACAAAAAAATGTCACCGTGAACATTCAATGAACATGATTTCCTATGGAGGTGCCCGTGGTGTAATGGTTATCGTCATAGGAAATGGACACGGCGACACAAGTTCAAATCCTCGATGAGACTAATTGCATTTCACATAGCACTAATACCCTTGGGAAAGGTATGAATCCAATTATTCTCCCTCCAGCTATGGGTAAATAGTAGGGCAGACTAGGTTCTTCAGCCTTGGTGAGGTAACTAGTCTAGGAGGAGGAAAACTCTGAATTCAAACCTGTTAAACTCTGCTTAAAAATTTGACCTTGTGTCATATCCTGCCCGAGCGGAGGGGTTGGTAAATATGATGATTTCCTATCTTCATAGCATGAAATAATCCTTGATGGGTTGATATGCTATTAAAATCAATCAATAAATCAATCATCTTTTATCTATTTTTCCCACACATTATTGACTTGACAAGGGAATGAATTTCTGATTGATCTACCTTGACCCATTGATAGGAGTACAATTACTGTTCTGAAGAATTATGTCGCTATCAGTCAATTATTCTGGTGGTAATAGTTATTGTCAGGTTTCCTGTCAGGGATTTGCTTTCCTGGAGCTTTCTTTTATTACCATTCTGTTTCCTACTTGACACTTGTCCTCTACATAAATATAACTGTCTATGTGTTTGCCTTTTGAAATCTCTATGAACTTTGTGTTGATGCTCTGTGACTACAGCAGTCCCCCCAAACTTCTTGGATAACACCTTGGCCTGTCTAGCTCATCTCTGCGCTGATTCTACTGACACTCTATTGGACTCAGGCAATTTGGCTGTCAACATGCCAAATATATCAGAAATCTACCCCGCTGTCCTGTGAACTACAGTTGATGACCAAGATACCAAGGGGAGTCACTGTGGCTAACAATCTGGACTGCAACATCATAGTAAGTTGTTGGTGAGTTCAAATTCCACTGACACAATTACATTCACTTTTGGACTAATACCCTTGGGAAAAGTATGAACCCTCTTATCCCCCCAGCTATTGATTAAATAGTACCACTACTGTTTTTTTACATGGATGGCTTTGGCATTGAATAATCCACAAGGGTTGATATGCCATTAAAAACAAAGAAACAAACCAAAGATATCTTCTTTTGGGGTGGTGTTCTGACCCTTAATTTGACTAATAAACTGTCTGATTGATTGATTTTAATGACATGTTAACCCATCTAGGGTTGTTTTTATGCCTAGAGTTTAGGGAATCAGGTTCATTGTATGTTCATATTTACATTTTTTAGCACAGTAAAGGTGGTTTGAAGTCAATTTACCTTTTCCTAGATTGGTTGCTAAACCAAGGCTAAAGAACCTAGTCTGCCTTATTATCTATCCGTAGCTTTGTGATTAGGGAATGGATAGATTTGTGCTTTTCCTAAGAGCATTAGCATGAAGTGAAATGCAAACATCTTCATCTCGGATTTGAATTTATCTTGCCAATTCCATTTTCTATGAAGATATCAGTTATATTGAGTGCAACTCCTAAAACTCAACCCCTCCAGCATAACACCTTGGTCTGTCTGGCTCATCTCTGTGCTGATTCTACTGACACTCTATTGGACTCTGGCAATTTGTCTGTCAACATGTCAAATATATCAGAAATTTACCCTGCTGTCCTATGAACTACAGTAGATGACCAAGACACAAAGTCAATTTTTAAGTGGTGTACAGCTAGTTAGAATTTAGTCTTCCTTCTCTTATATTGGTTGCCTAACCAAGCCTAAAGAACTAAGTTTTCCTGTTAGTGTAAGGTAAAAATAACTTTCTCTACCTTTAGCTATATATGATAGGGTTCATTGTCAAGCCTATCTGGAGATTAATGTGTCCTTTAGGACAATGTGGGTGGTCTCTACCCATCCTGTTACACATGGGAAAATTATCTTGATATTAAATGGATTGCAAATTTGGTGGATCTACTCCAAACCACTTAGCCATTTATAGAGAACAGACAAACAAATTCTTCTAAATTATTTGTATAGATTGTCTCATTCAGACTCTCTAGTACTGTCTATCAACCAATTAAATTGCCTCAAGTTTCTTTCATTTTATTTTTAAATTCTAAATATCTTCAAAATATAACTTAGAGAAGCTAAATTTGCTTCATTAAATTTGAAATGTGCAGGTTTTGATGGACTTGATGATGTTAAATTTTTGTCTGGTAAAATCTAATTTCTATCAATTGGTGTTGTCTAATGACCTGCAGGTAATTACTGATAAAGAATTTTCATGTTCATATTTGTGTTACTAGCCTAAATTTGACTAATGAGTACTGTCTATTACCTCTTTGGATACTAGTTTTGTAGGTGTATTTTTTGTTGCCTCTTTCAAATTTCAATATTTAGTATTCAAATTGCATTTATGTTAATGCTTTATCTGAGGTCATATTGCCAAAAATGCTCTTGGCAATTATTTGGGTGTATCAAAAGTATTTTTATTTTTTCAACAACTTATAATTCATGAGGCACTTCTTGAGAGCTCCTCTGGTTTTTTACATCTGTAATTGTGGCAGTATTGTCTTTTGTCTGCCTAGTTTTCCCTGATAAATGAAATCAATCACATGTTATTTGTTTGGGTTATATGGCATATCAACCTTTGTAGGTTATTTAATGCCAAATCCATTTTATATAAATAAACTGTTCTATTTAGTATAAGTGCACAGTTTAATTGTCAAAAACATTTCTATTTAAAGCTATTCAGTTTAAAACAATTCAGTTTGGTACAAGTATAGTTTCAATGTCAAAAATAGGTCTAGTTAAAAGAATTCAATTTAGCATACAAAAACGGTCCTATTTCAAACAATTCAGTTGAGCATAAGTTCACAGTTTAGTTTTATTTGACCCATAGATAGGACCCTATCAGGTGCTACCATTCCGGACCAGAATGAACCTGGGAGATATGGCATTCTCCAAAGTTCCAGCATTACTGGAACCTCACCATGAGATTGTTTAGTGTCATATTCAGGACACTTGGGGGGGGGGGTTCTTATCACTCTGCAGAGAAGCAGTCGGTGTATTCTACAGCCCCAGTCAACTGGGCAATTCCATGTGCTTATTACTAAGGAAATACTTGTCAGCTGCTGGTTTTGGTAAAAAATGTGTAAACATGGTCAGTTCTACAAAGAAAAATATAAGAACAAGTGAACCTGAGAATATGCTTGTTTCTTTATTCACTCTTTGAGTTTATTCTGGTCTAGGTGTGATGGCACATGTAATACTTTGCTTTCTAGCTTGAGTGATCTGAGATTTCTATTGAACTTGACTCATCTTGTGACCAACTATAATGGATAGGGACCAACTGCCACTGCTCTATTCCCGATTGCTCCTTTGAATATATAGAATCCCAACTTCTGGAAAAGAAAATCGCCTCTACTACGTGGACATCCTAGAACTAAAGTACCTAAAATAATGATATCCTTATCTACTGACCTAACTGTACTAGTGCTGAAAACTTGAGTTTATTAGTCCCCATGGTGTAATGGTTAAAGTGCTGGACTCTGGCCTTAAAGTAAGCAAACCCCAGTCATGCTATTATGTTCTATTTCAGTCAAACACTAGTAGGAAAGGTATGAACCTCTTTATCCCTTCAGCTATGGGTTAAATAGTACCACTACTGTCCTTTTACAAGGAGGGCTTTGGCATTAAATTGCCCTCAAAGGTTGATATGCCATTAAACAAAGAAACCAAAGAAACCTTGAGTTTATTATAGTCATTAGAAAATTAACCTTTTCATCTTCAATGAGAAATCCTTTTCTTTCTTTTTTATTATGTATTAAAATCTGCCAACTTCTTTAATTTGTTTAGCTATCCTTTTGATACTACTATATGCACTTATCCATAAACGTTTATACATACATGCTACCTATGTTAACACATACTCACACATATGCAAATTCAGTACACCTATATGCATACATACTCATAGGTACATGCTTGTGCCTACACACATATGCATTAATCGATCTAATGACTTTTACCATAAAAATACATTGGAAATGACTTTTACTATGAAAATACATCACAAATGATTTTTTTTTTTATAAAAATGCATTAGAAATGATTTTTATTATAAAAATGCATTAGAAATGACTTTTACTATAGAAATGCAATGGAAATGATTTTTACTATGTAAAATACATTTTTAACATGTATGTGCACTCTGGGGCAGAAGAGCTTATAGTCTCACAGCCTTCTTATGTAATTGCTGTCAAGCTTTTTCTCCATACATTTAGTTAGTGTCCATGTAGTGCATCCATACAGCAGTATTGACATGACCGCTGCTTGGAAGAAACTGCGTTTCATTTCATTGGTCAGATCTGACTTCCATATGACTGATAGCCTATTGCTCACTGTCCATGCCTTTGCTAGTTGCGTGTCAATGTCTGTCTCGGTTGAGGAGACACTGCTTCCTAGGTAGGTGAACTTGTCAATTAGTTTCAGAGAACTACTGTTTAGTGTGGAGATGTTGCCTCTTTGATTAAAGCACATGTATTCTGTCTTGTGTGCATTGACATGAAGGCCGATTAATAAATCTTATTATTTCTCTTACAATTTGAAACAAAAGATACAGCTTAATATTACTGATGATAACAATAGAAACAAGAACAAAGAAAGATTGATTATAGCAATATCAACAGAATTAACTTAAGGACAAATAAGAAAACATCAAACTAAAATCTAGGAAATGAAAATGGAAAGAAAAACAATGGTATGGATACTTTACGTAACAAACTAAGGAATTGTCCAAGATAATCTGGACATAGCAAAGAAAGAGAAACTTACTGCAACAATGGCTTTTATAATTATTCAACATGAACATCAGGTTGCTAATTCATTGTAAAATCTTCATTTTTAGCTTTAAATTGGTAAAATTTGGACTGAAAGTTAAAATTAATGCCCCCCCCCTCTTCAAAAAAAGAAAAAAAAGACAAATTTTATCATATTTATTTGGGTTTTGTATCTATTTTTTATTGTAAACTTTGGTCAAATTTTGTCAATTTGAAACTACATATATTAAAATAATTATAATTTTATGAGTTAATTATTTTTAAAATTTCATGATTTAATATACCATGGTGCATTGACTTAAGTTGCTAATTGGTTCCTGGTGGGGACATTGTTAGTAAAATGAAGATAATTTTTCCCATTTAAATTAATTTCAATTGATTATTATAAATTATCTTAAATTTTCATTTGTTCTTGGAGGAAAGCTTGGAACAAAAGAAAATTTAAGATAATCTATAATAAAATAATTACTTTAAGCCTGCAACATAACTTGAAAATTATGATATTGAAGCTTGACTAAAGTCAAGGTACCACTATATATCCTGAGGAAAAATGAACAGATACTACACATATCTTAGGCTTAAGAGTACTTTTTATCTGTCTCCCAGCAAGGCCAGAATGTGACAAATGGATTTTAAAATGAGATGCTTTGCAGGAAGCAAGCCTCCTGCAGAACAGTTTTAAAAAATTGCTTATTTTCATCAGCATTCGTCTTCAGGGTGGCCTAAAGTAAGTAAAAGTAAAGTTGGTGACTGTAGTCTCCCTTTTTCATAGCTACTACACTGTGGTGAAGAGAAAGGGATTACGCCTTTCCCTGGATTGCTCTACTTTACCCTTGATATGTACCTTATAATGGTGAGTGTTAATCAAGGAAGTATCAAGTGCCATTTTTTTTTTGAGTCTTTGATATGACTTGACCAGGGATTGAATCCCGGTCTCCCAGGCCATTGGCAAACACTCTATTTTAATCACTGGACAATAAACCCAACTTTTATTCCTTTTAGATGAAGTAGGAGAGCCCCTTTGACATAGTGGCTAACAGGCTGGACTGCAGCATCATAGTAGGTGATTTCAAACTTCAGTCATGCTATTACATTCACTTTCAGACTAATACCCTTGGGAAAAATATGAACCTTCTTATCTGCCCAGCTATGGGTTAAATTAGGGGTGGGCAAACCTTTTTAGTGGGAGTGCTGCATCACTAGGTTATAAATTTTCAAAGGGCTGCATCTTTTAAAATCCAAAGAATTTAGTCTTGATTCAAGTGCAAGTGTTTATTTTTTTATTTTTTTAGAGGCCCCCATGGGCCATACAGAATAGTGCAGCAGGCTGCAGTTTGTTCTCCCCTGGGTTAAATAATATTATGACTGTTCTTCTACAAGTATGGGTTTGATATTAAGTAACCTATGAAGGTTGACATACCATTAAAACAATAAAACCAAACCAAAGTACTTTTAGATGATGAAGCAAGACACCCTGGAACTAAGCTGTTAATTATTTTATGTACCTCCTTGGCAAAAAGACCAAAAAGCTCTTATCTGATTCTGTACCTTCTTACAGGGGTAGAATGCAATGCATGGTTAATTTTTATGTAGGAGTGGTATGGGTTAAAAATCACTAAAAAATTAAAAACTGACATCTAAAACCAGACTTTGAAGGAATAGTATCAAACTGTTATATATTGATCCTCGACCAAGCCGTCAATCAAGAGATGCACCCGTGTAAATAAGCGGAAGAACAGCAGAAGCAGGTGGGTGTTAAACAATAATATAACCAGGGCACAGACGGTTCAAGTTAGTTGGAGACAAGATGTCAAATTGAGAGCCAGCGGCAGACCGAGGGCCTTGGGCCCTCAGTGACACACGGTTGAGCAACCCAGCCAAGACAAGGAAGAAATGCTGCTATGGTCAAGAAAAAAGGTTTGGGTCAATATAGCAGTCTGTTCCCATCGCCAACTTATATCTCACACACAATCAACATCACCCTTTCAAGAATAAAGTGTGAGAGATTATTTTTTATAAAGAAGTGTATTTGTTCATTTATTGGATGAATCCAATATGTTTGATTATGTTCTGCATATATTTGTATATGTATACGTGCAGTTGTATTATGAGTATACAACAAAACTAAATGAAATGAATACACTCTGTTTGACTTAAAGTTTGCATTTAATAATGGAATTATACTGGAAGTCAACTTTGATGACAAAATATTAGCAATTTAAAGAATACATTTTGAGTATGGATGTTTTCCAAATAGCCAAGGTAGAACTGAATGAAATCACTTTAAAGATGTAGGTTTTTGTTTTAGAATATGTATAAACATATATATACATACAAGTAGTATGTTTTACATTGTTATTTTTGATATTTCTGTATATACAAAAAATATTTTAGTATTTTTAAAATATGCATTTTAGAGGAGTGTTATCTTAAAATCTTGTTATAAAAAGTAAAACTTTATTAAAATAGTTATAATATATTCCTAAACCTTTGAATCCCCCAAATCAGAACATTTCTGGAAACCATTGGGGTATTTTGTCTTCAATTAACATATAACTAAGCTAGAAACCCATTTTAAAGATTGCACTACAATTTTGATGGTAAATTTGCATGCATAAATTTTACCAATAATTTTTCAATAAAACTGTCAATTTCAAAACGCCATAGCTTTTCAACAAAAAATTAAAAAAAAAAAAAAACTTAAAAAATCTTTATTTGCCACAAAATTTAATATTAAGAATATGCACATGTCCTGTTACACTAACAATCATCAAAAATTGTGAATTTTGGCACAAGACCCCTAGTGCATTTATCAAGAATTTATGTAATTGTTGATTGTATGAATGTTTTAATTTCAAAAGGTTGGAATTATGGAAAAAATTCCATTAATTTCTGACCACTGACAATCCCTTTTTTCCACAATTTTATTGCATTTTTATTTCTGTTATAAAATATTAATCATACATATAATAGAGTCCTATTCTCCCAGTAATGCTTGTATTAATTCTTGATCACTTATGATTCCTTTCTTAATTGCAATACATTTTGATAGAAAAAGATGCTTGTATTTGTATAATACTGTCAGCCATTTTGAATAGGCAACAACCAATAATGTTTAAAAAAGAAAAGAATTATTAAGAATGGTTATAAAAGGCAAGGAAATATTGTATTTTAATTATTCTTTTTTTACCTGAATATTTTACCTGTCAATTAGAGCTGTTTCAAGATTTTGATAAATTGACTGAAAAGTTTGTATGTATACAAAAAATGCATTAGCTCAAAATTTTTTTTTACTGTAGGTAAAAAAAAATGAATCAGAATAATTGAAATATTATTGAATTAATTTTTCAAAACTTATTGGGATTTATGAATATTTTGAAAGGAAAGAAAGCAAAAATAAAGAAAGATTTAACATTGCTTCCACCAACAAAAGATTTTTTGTTTATCAATCACAAGTGGCTTAAAAGCCTGATTATTAGTATCTTAGAGGAAAAGGAGAGTAAAGAATAACCCTTTCTTTTCATTGGCTGCAGATGACCTACTAAGTCAAAAGGTTTTGTGATATTTTGGCAATCTGATACGCAGTTCAGCATCTCTAGATGCTTTTACCAAGGTTTAGCCTCAGCCCAGTTGGCTGGGGCTGTAGAATACACTGACAGCATCTCTTGGATCTCTCTTTCAATGAGTGTCCTGGATATGACATTAAACAATCGGATGCTGGAGTTTTGGGGAATGCTTAGTACTCCTTCCTTGCCATCTCTCCCAGGTCCACTGACCCAGAATGGTAGCACCTGATAGGGTCCTATCTATGGGTCAAATAGAACTGTTTGACATTTCAACTGAATACAAACAAATGATTTATGCTAAATTGAATTTGAAATAGAACTGTTTGAGCATTTAACTGTGTGTAAAGAAATGATTGATGTTTGAGTTGTTAGAGATACATAAAAATACTTAGAACCATCTAACTTTCACCTATGCTAAACTGAATTGTTTTAAATAGGACTGTTTGATCATTAAATTGTGTGTAAACAAATGACTGATGTTTAATTGAATTGTTAGTGACATATCATATATGTCTAATATACATGTATAAATTGGATTTAGCATCAAATAACCTACAATGGTTGATATGTTATAAAACCAAGGTCATAAAAGTGACAAACCCCATCAGATGCTCAGATCACCTGATACTCTCCATGTATTACTCACCAGATTTACATCTATGGCTGTAGATGGATTTCATATAGGCCTAAAACCATGGATTTCAAAGGGTGTGCTTAAGCACAGCCTTTGAAATCCATGGTTTTAGGCCTATATGCCATGCCTGATTGTCAAGGTTCTTACAATCTGAGTGAAATTTTTTTGAACCATCTGTTTACTGATCAAGTGTACCTTCACCTTTAGAACAACAAATGTCTTTGTTTGCTTCCATGGCATTATGGACTAGTTCAAACTTGTAAAGTAAAATTTCCCCTCTTAGACAATGTTGCAGGAGGTGCCCGTGGTGGAATGGTTATTGTCGCAGGAATTGGACACGGTGACACGAGTTCAAATCCTGGACTGAATGTATTTCACATTGCACTAATACCCTTGGGAAAGGTATGAATCCAATTATTCTCCCTCCAGCTATAGGTAAATAGTAGGGCAGACTAGGTTCTTCAGCCTTGGTGAGACAACTAGTCTAGGAGAAGGAAAACTCTGAATTGAAACCTGTTAAACTCTGCTTAAAAAATTGACCTTGTGTCATATCCTGCCCGAGCGGAGGGGTTGGGTAAATATGATTAGACAATGTTGCATGTTCCTCCATGGGCCTTTCAATTCAAACATGAAATGAAGTAATGCACAATGTATCAGTGCACCAACTACTATCATACTACTAATTGCAGAGGGTACCTGTTATGGCTTGAACTGCAAACTAGCACATAAAAAATATTACACAACTTTTGACTCATCCTAGTAATAAAATTTAACAATAGTTCTGCGATGTAAAGTACCCTTTCTTTATTGACTGAAAATGTCTGTCTTTCATTTCAGAAATAATTTTTATTGGCTTAAGTTTTCATTGATTGGAAAACCCAATTACTGTTCTGATTGGTGCCTGGGGACATCTGAAACCAGAGAACAAATTACTGTATTATCTGTAAAAATCACAAAGCATGGATCTCTACAAAACCAGAATGAGGGTTAATAACCTATATATTTAGCAACCCCTCTACATAAGCAGGATTTAACACAAGGTCAATTCTAAAGTGGAGTATTACTGCTTTGAATTCAGAGTTTTTCTTTAAAACTGGGTGCCATACTAAAGTTAAAGAACACAGTCTGCTCAACTATTTGCTCCTAGCTAGGGGAGATTAGTTGCATTCACACTTTTCCAAAGGGCATTAGCACTATGTGAAATGCAAATAGTCTTGAATTTTTTATTTGAATTTAGGCCCTTGATTCCACTTTCTACAACAGTATCTGTTAAGCTATAAGTGTAAATGTTGATTGGTTGGATTTTATAGCATACCAACCCTTGTTGGTTATTTAAGGCTAAATCCTGTTTATAAATATTATATATAAATATGATTTGTTAATAGTTTGTAGGCAATATTTTTGAATAAGTCAGTTCATTTGTTTGCCCACATTTAAATGGTTTCACTGCTAGTAAATAATTAAAAAGTTCTATTTGATCCATAGATAGGACCCTAACAGGTACTACTGCTTCAGGTCAGAGTGGACCTAGGAGTAATGATAATGAAGCAGCACTCCACTTTCCTCAAAGCTCCAAGACTGGAACCTCATCATCGGATGCAGGTTAGTGTCATGCCAGGACACTCATTTGGTGAGGAGGTGGGTCTTAGCTCCTCTGCAGAGATGCAGTTGGCATATTCTACAGCCCCAGCTGACTGAGCTGGTGCAGTTTAATCATATTTATCTGAGTATTTAAAGTTTATTATTGCTTGTGTAATTTGCTTGCATGGATCATTATTTGTATTTTGCGGCCCATATTTGTACTGAAAATCGAGATCAAGCAAGCTTTTGCCTTACGTGAGGTTTCCTTGCTGAGCTTGCTTTGGGACACCTGCGTTACCATTTGACAGACATACCACCCCAGTCAAACTTCCTACTTGGCACAGTCCCTGGCTAAGGGTTGAGTTTGGACCCCCACTCAGAGGGGAGCTCACAAACCCTTGACACTAGCAAGAGGGCTACCGAATGACCCATCCCCTTTTTCACCAGGTGAGTGAGGAAACAACGGAAGTTGCTGTATTTCAGGGATGAAGCTGCCGGTGATGCTGAATGACTTTTAAAGATTATTTTTTTTATTATTAACCCTGGAATAACCAATTTCAATTCAGAGATTATTTTTATTAGTTAAAAATTTCAACACTGAATCTGATTGGTCTGAAAATTTGTTTACTGTATCCTTTAGTATTTGAGGATGTCTGAGACTTGTGAGCAAATCACTTTACAGTAATACTCCACCCTACGTGATGAATTGGTTCCAAAAACTGTAATATAACTTAGGTTTTCATATAAAATGGATGTAATGTCTTAAAACTGTGATATAACTTAGGTTTTCATATAAATGGATGTAATGTCTTAAAATAAAAACAAACACAGCAAAACTAGCATAAATAACTTGTGGAAGAATTTAACTGTTGCTAAATTTGAAAGATCACTAAAAAGAAGACCGTTTTAGAGCAATCCAATGTAGACAGTTTAAGAAAATCAATAAATTGAGCATCTTTAATGCCAAGTCTTCTAATAATTCATGGTACAACTGAATAACCATCAGCTGTAATGTATTACTAGAACTTGAGAACCATATAATGGTTTGTTAACATTATGATACTGTGATTTTGTAACTTGTTGAAAAATAATTTTTAATCATATTTTTTAAAAGAGTGATGAACATAAGTTAAAAATTTTTTGATTTAAATATTCTATTGTACTGTATATACATGTTTAACTGTATTTTAAATTCTTTTTAGCTTCTTTTATCTTTTAATGCTAATTATCATATATTTTAAATATATTTTTAAGGAAAAATTTATCTAATTTCCTTTCATTAGGAAGTATATAACACTGTTGAGTGATGTAATAGAAATAATAATGTTTGATGAACTGAAATTTAGTCTAGAAAAGTTTCATTAAAGTGAATTTGATTCAGGCCAAAATGATTTTAAGCAGAATATTACTGTATAAAGAAATGTGTAAATTAGAATGAGAACAAACAACCATAAAACTAGCAAAAATAACTTGCAAAAGAATATAAATTAAAGAATACTAAAAACATATTTTAGTTATATTTTTTTAAAGAACAATGAACACAATGACATTGCTGAGTGACATAATGTTGGATGTAATAACATTTGCTGAACAGAAATTTAATCAAGAAAAATGTTGTTGTCATATATGTACATGATTTATCGGGGATATGAGCTGCAAAATACTAGCCACTTCTAGGTCTACGTTTTTCTTTTTTAAGAAGAGGAATTAAATTGTAAACTGATTTACTATGACCAGAAAATCCGGCTAACACTTACACATGACATACAGAACCACTGGACAGCTGTTTCAACCTTATTAGGTCTCATCAGCAGTGTATACTGTGATCTCTCCCACTGAAGATTGAACCAGTGACCACAGAATGCAGAGCGGAAACTCTGCCACTGAACCACCGGTCCACATTGCACACAACTAACACCAAATTAACTAGTCGTAGTAATTGCGTTGCTAATTGACCTGAATGTGTCTTGCAAGTTACATCTGTAATCTTTGCAGAGGACACAGTCATCTCCAGGGCCACGTCTTCCCAAGAAGATTAGAAATACACATCCGCATAATTATTATGACCTCAAGGGTAAGGATATAGATCTACATTTTTCTTTTTTAAGAAGAGGAATTATATTGTCAATTGGCCGCACAATTACCATAACTAGTTAATTTGGCATCACTTGTGTGCGATATGGATTGTGGCTCAGTTGTAGAGTTTTCGCTCTGCAATCTGTGATTGCTTGTTTGATCTCCAGTGGTGGAGATCACAGTATACACTGCTGATGAGACCTAATAAGGTCAAAACAGCTGTCCAGTGGTTCCATATGTTGTGCATAAGACAAACACTTAAAAAAGCAAGTTTGACAGGTTTGGTTTTTATAGCATATCAACCTTTGTAAGTTAATTAATGCCGAATCCTCTTAATTCATATGATATATGATTTGTAAATGTGTAGTTTGTAGATAACATTTTTAAATGAGCCAGAGCTCATTTGTTTGCATGCAATTAAATGGTTATACATATGATTTGTAATTCAATAGTTTGTACATAATCTTATTTTTAAATGAGTCTAAGCTAATTTGCACACAAGTATTACTATTGTTTGCATACAGTTAAATGGTTCCAAATATTCAAACATGAATAGTTCTGTTTAGTATTAATCATTTGTTTATACTCAAATGGTTTTAAATACTGCTTATCTAGCATAAATACTTTTAATTGCACACAATTAAATGGTTTCAAGCCTTACTATCAGATTGTTTAGTGTCATATCAAGGACACTTGTTGGGGAGGTGCCTGTGGTGTAATGATTATCATTATTGGAAATGGGCACAGCAAAATAAGTTCAAGTCCTGGATGAGGCTGATTGCATTTCACATTGCACTAATATTCTTGGGAAAGGTATGAATCTACCTACTTTCCGTCTAGCTATGGGCTAATATTAGAGTTGACTGGGCTCTTTAATCTTGGTATGGCAACCAGTGTATGAGAAGGAAACTCTGAATTCAAACCTGTTAGATTCTGCTTAAAAATTGACTAAGTGTCACATTCTGCCCATTGCCCATTTGGCTGGGGCTGTAAAATACACTGACTGCATCTCTGCAGATGGGTAAGACTTCTCCCCAATGAGTGTCCTGGATATGACACTAAATAATCTGATGGTGAGTCTTAAGTAATGCTTTGGAGAATGTGGAGTACCCCTTCATTACCATCACTCCTAGGTCCACTGTGACTCAGAGTGGTAGCACCTGATAGGGTCCTATCTATCGGTCAAATAGAACTAAACTGTGTATTTATGCTAAATTGAATTGCTTGAAGTAGGACTGTTTTGATATTTAAACTGTGTACTTTAGCTAAATTGAATTTTTTGAAATAGAACTGTTTTGACATTTATTCATGTGTAAACCAAAACTATACTTATACTAAACTGAATTGTTTGAATTAGAACTGTTTGACTAAACTGAATAGTTTGAAATAGAAATGTTTTTGACAAGCTGTACTTATGCTAAATTTAACTGTTTGAAATAGATCTGTTTATTTGTATAAAATGGATTTAGCATTAGATAACCTACAAAGTTTGATATGCCATAAAACTCAAACAAACAAAACAAAGCACACAGTTAAATGTCAATATTTGTTCCATAGATAGGACCCTATCTGGTGCTACCAATCTGGGTCAGAGTGGACCTGGGAGCAATAGCAATGAAGAGGTACTTCACATTCCTCAATGCTCCAGCATTAGAGCCTCCACATCAGATTATTTAATGTCATATCCAGGACACTCATTGGGGGTTCTTACCCCTCTGCAGAGATGTAGTCTGTGCATTTTACAGCTCCCCACACTCCAGCCAACTGAGCTGCCAAGTTTGGCTGGTGGAACCATTGTTAAACTAATTTTTATATTTCATGCCTTGAAAGTAGCTTTAAAAAAAAAAATTGTTAAGTTTATTTTTATTTTCTCCAAATGATCATTTCTCAAACATTTTGAAAATTTATTCAGGTTTTATTTTTTTGTATTTTAACTCAGGAGAATTAAAAAAAATTTTATCAATTTAATAATCCTAATTTATTCTTATACATCTTATAGAACATCACATATGAATGGATCTTTTTGCCCTTTCCCCAACTATTGATGTCGACCATGACTCCACAGTCAGCTGTCAATAAAGCTGAGGATGTCAAGCATGTGAAGCATGTATCATAGAATATTACATTTTCAAATGAACAGCACAAGAGATGGCTAGTGCCTACAGTGACAAAGGTGATGAAAATCGCCATTGTATCATTTGTGACATTTTCGACATCTGTCATATAGCTCTTCTGCAGTATTGACTGTCCCTTGATATTGTCCAAGGCAAATGTGACTGTCATCACTAAAACCTTGAAAGATATAAAGAAATGGTGATGTTTCACACTGAAGTATGAAAAGGCAATGAAAGAATCCTGGGGCATTTATTCATACACACATGCACATATACAGTAGAAACCATAAGTTAAAGAATGGAACAACAACAAATATTCAAATGATATTTACTTGAAAAAATTTCCATATACATTTATGAAATTTTCACAAAATATACTTGGATCATATATGCATTTATTACAAATAAAATTTTCTAAATATTCTTTTACAGTAATTAATAGTCAACTGAAAAAACAAAAATATACATTTTGCCCTGGTCAGAAGTTAAGGAATGCATCATAAATCCTTGCTAGATCAATATATAAACTAAAGAAAAATTCAATATTTAGTGAATTTTCCTTTGCATTGGATTACCTCATTGCATCTTCGACCACATGAGCCACTTAACTTCAAAAGGTGGTTGTGATACTTTCCCATTCTTCTTTCAGAAAACCCCATAAATCATCAATATTTTGAGGATTTCTATTCTGAGCTTTATCTCCTATGATTTTCCTTACGTTCTCTACAGGATTCATATCTGGGCTTTGTGGTGGCCACTTTATAACAGCTATTCCTTCCTCTTCAAGAAAACTTTACACAGTTTTAGCTTTGTTGCAAGGGGCATTGTCTTGCATAAATATTGGAGTTTCAGCTGTCCTTGTGTGTAAATGAGGAAGAGAGTGCGAGCTAAAAAGTTCTTTATAAACACTGGCATTAAAAAACCCTCAAAAAACTCTTAAGAAGAAAACTACACAAAAAAACATAAATATGAGTGTACAATGAATGCTATTCCATAACCTCTAGGCATCATTATTGATTTGCTCAAAAAATAAAAATGCCACTGTAAACAGTGTTTCTTCCTATTGCCAATTCCTTAGGCAATATTTCACATAAAATAACTCTAGTTGGATTGTCATGCCATTAAAATCAATCTTTAGTGGTTGAATTCAAACTACTCCCAGAAAGTTGTATTGTAATGTAGTGGCTGCCTCTTACCTTTGTGACTGACAACGAAAGGTCAATCATGAAGATTCTTGTTGTAGGTGAGACAGACAGTTACACATGAGAGTTAGGAATTTTTGAAAAGAGGCAATTAGTTGGTTACTGGGAGAGCAACTAGTAATGACTTAAATTTCGTGGTTTACAAAACTGACCATCTCCAATGGGGTTGGGTTATGATTTATCTAAAAATAGATCTTTCCTTGATTGACTTGAAAATACCACTTTATATCTTCCTGTTTTTGAGACCGGCCTTGAGGAAAGTTTTAATATTATCAATAAAGTGAGTGGTATTTTTCAGTGACCACCTGTCTGACTTTGCCTTTCATTTTGACAAACTTTCCTGGAGATGACTCAAACTATAGTTGACAGTAGGCAGGAGAGGGACTCTAACCCATCTTCACAGCTTTTTTTCTTCAGTGTCTTCATTGATATTAGAGCTATTTTAGACTGAAACTTCTAGACTGTCTCAAGATTCACTGTTTCTGCTGAATATATGGGATTCATCTTCTTGGCAAAAACCTGTGCTTTTTCCACTTTAGCTACCCAAGTACCAAATACATTAAAAATAAAATTCTGCTGACCTTTGACCATACTAGTGCTGAAGTTTATTATAGAAATTAAAAAATCATCCTTTCATTTTTATTTTATCAATATCAAGAAATCTTTTTCCTTCTATTTTTCTAGCTTTTATTAAAAATTTGTTGACCTCCATCAAAAAGAAAAATACGGCAGTTATTCAATAAAAAAGGTGAAATATTGCCTAAGGAATAGGCAGTAAGAAGAAACACTGTTTACTGTGGCATTTCTTTCAAGGAAATCAATTATGATGGGTTCTTTTTATGTCCCAAAAATCAGTCAATCACCTTCTTTACTGATCACTGCACCTGAAAAATTTGATGACCGCCTTCTGTTCAAGCCTTTACACTGACTGCATCTCTGCAGAGGAGTAAGACCCCGCCTTAATGAGTGTCCTGTGGCCCAGTTGGCTCGTGCTTTAGAATACACCAACTGCATCTCTGCTGAGGGGTAAGACCCTCCCCCCAACGAGTGTCCTGGATATGACACTAAACAATCTGATAATGTTGGAACTTTGGGGAATGCAGAGTATCCCTTCATTGCCATCATTCCCAGGTCCACTGTGGCCTGGAGTGGTAATGCCTTATAGAGTCCTATCTATGGGTCAAATAGAACTAAACTGTATACTTATGCTAAACTGAATTGCTTGAAATAAAACTGTTTTTGACATTTGAACTGCGTACATATGCTAAACTGAATTGTTTGAAGTAGAACTTTTTATATGTATAAAAATGTATTTGGCATTAAATAGCCTACAATGGTTGATGTGCCATAAAACCAAACCAAACCAAAAGATCTGTTCAAACCTGGAACATTCTGTTTGATTTTCTGCCATTTTGAATAGCCTCAAAAGAAATATTTTTGAGAGATTAAAATAATTTTACTTATAAACAATGCAGGTTTATACTTATGGACAAATTTTTTTTGAAAAAATTATCTATTCATTTATTTTCTAAAAAATTCCTCTTATTTATTGACTGATCCTTGTATTATACTTAACTAGGTTTTAAACAGTAGTCCCAAAATATTGCATTATCCTGGAACTACACCAGGGAATTTTTGTGGCTCTGTCAAAAGCTGATGTCCTAAATTTTAAATTATGGAATCCTAAAAAGAAAAAGTTGCATTTTCTATAACTTGCCTGCTACAAAGTAGTGGTAATTCTTTTTGTAACTGATATATTTGTACTAAAACATTTTTATGATTTATCCACTTTTATTCATTTTATCTTTTCCTTTTTGCAGTTTGTATAAATCTTGCTTTTTGAATCTCTTACCGTTAGTAGACTACAGGAAGTCCACTAGGGCTTCCTCAGTTAGCGCTGCACCAAAATAATCTTGCCAGAATAGGATTTGGACTCTCCCCAACCTGATATGGCTTGAAGAAACCATAATAATAACAAAAATAAAATTCTTGGCATATTATAGAATATATGTTTTATTATAATGAAAAGTATGTATCTGTCTGTAACCAAAATTACGTCACAACCAACATCATAATTCTCTTAGTTATTTACATCATATTTTCATTGATTATTTAATAGTCATTATTCAATCTTAGCATTTCAAATAGAACTGTTTAACCATTTATGTGTGAGAAAAGAAATGATTAATACTAAATAGAATTATTCATGTTAGATAGCAGTACTTGAAACCATTTAAATATGTGCAAACAAATGAGCTCTGGCTTATTCAAAATGTTACCTACAAACTATTTGTTCACAAATGATATATATATATATATATATATATATATATATATATATGTAATAGTTATTGTCATAGGAAATGGACACGGTGACACGAGTTCAAATCCTGGATGAGGCTGATTGTATTTCACATAGCACTAATAAGGTATAAATCCAATTATTCTCCCTTTAGTTATGGGTAAATAGTAAGGCAGACTGGGTTCTTTAGCTTTGGTTAGGCAACCAGTCTAGGAGAAGGAAAACTCTGAATTCATACCTATTTAACTCCGCTTAAGAATTGGCCTTGTGTCACATCCTGCCTGAGTGGAGAGGTTCATATATATATATATATATATATATATATATATATATATATATATAAACAGGATTTCGTATTAAAATAACCTACAAGGGTTAATATGTCATAAAAACCAACCAACCAATCTGAATTAGCATTTTATTTATTTTCAATGTATTTGTTAAAGTCTAGCAGAGTTAAATTTGCCTCAAAACAGCACATATTATTAATGCTTTTAAAAATCCTACGATATGTGTTATATATCACTAATAAATAATTTACATAGTATTTGGAGTGGATAATTTGCATTCTGGTTTTAACAAATATTTATTTGGTGTTATTGATTCTAATATTGTATTAAAAGTAATTCTATGTATAATTTGATATAGAAATTCATTAAAATAAAATGAAAAATAAGTGCAATCTTTTTATATGAATTCTTATTTAGTTTAGCTAGTCTTTCTAATTTTATAGAATTTTTATTACTTTAAAACTGAAATACTTGTACTCAGAGGGTGCATAGTTTTGCTAGAATATATAAGGTGTGATTAGAAATTTTTGAAAATTTCAAAACTCCAAACTCAACAATTAAATAAAGGCTGAGATATGTATATACTGTAATTATTTATCTATAAAATAAACCTTTAACTTTGGACGATGAAATTTGGGTTTGGTTTGGTTTTATGGCATATCAACTATTGTTGGTTATTTAATGCCAAATCCTCTTTTTACCTACACGGTGCATTCAATAAGTTTCCTGACTGTTTTTGTACAGGCATTTAAAATTGTCATAGACTCTTGAAATTTCAGTATGTTATTGCTATACATCTTATGAGATGACTGACCAATTTTTATGATTTCAGGTTCAAATGAACAGCTACAGCAGCAATTGGAATACACCCTACTAAAGCCTGATTGTCACAGCTGGTCAATTTCAAAAATACAATCTGACGCTTTAAAAGAACGATATGCAATAAAATTCTGTTTTAAACTTGGAAAAGATGCCGCAGAAATGTATGGAATGCTTCAGACTGCTTTTCGACAATCTTGCATGAATCGAGCATCAGTTTTTGAGTGGCATAAGAGATTCAAGGAAGGCAGGGAGTCTGTGAGGGATGATGAGAGGTGTGGGAGGAGTAAGGAAGTCAATAGACCAGAGTTGATTGGTCAAAGGGTTAGGGTTACTATGTTGAGGTTTTAATGGAGTTCAGGAAGAGATTCCATCAGAAGAGGCCAGTACTCTTCAAATTGGGTCAGTGGCATTTCCACTAGGACAATGTACCAGTCCACAACTCCATCCTTGTAACAGACTATTTGAGCAAGATGGGCATCAAGACCGTTCCTCACCCTCCCTATTTGTCCAGATCTTTCTCCCTGTGACTTTTGGTTATTCCGTAAGCTCGGAGGCTATCATTGTGAGACAATTGAGGAGATGAAAGAGGCTGTGACAAAGGTCATTGACACGCTCACACAAGAGGACTTACATGGGGCCTTCCAGAAGTTGTTGGAATGGTAGACCAAGTGCATTGCAGCCGGAGGAGATTACCTCGAAGGGGACTAGAGTTTCATGAGTGTACTATCAATAAAAGTGCCCATACGAAAAACTGGAAACTTATTTAATGATCCTCATATATATTAAATATATATGGTTTGGTTTGGTTTGATGCCATATCAATCATTGTTGGTTATTTAATGCAAAATGCTGTTTTTACGTATATATTAAATATATGATTGGTAAACAGATTTTGTAGAAACACACAGATAATCAAACAGTTGTATTTGAAATGATTCAATTTAGCAGGAGTCATTTTTTTGTACTCAGTTTAAATGTTTATTATATACCCAACCAGAGAACATTTATGGGTATGTCCCATACCTCATAAATATGTTGGACACTATTTGCTAAGTAGTCACCTCGAGCAGTGGTTATCATCACACTGCTGGTGAGTATTGTAGTTTGTTAATGTTATAAATTTAATTTTCAACCTTTGTTTTGGTTATTTCTTATTCAGTAACCTTTTGTTAGGTTACAACAATGTCAAACAGTTTTATTTGACCCATAGATAGGTGCTACAACCCCAGGCCAAAGTGGACCTGGGAGTGATAGCAATGAAAGGTTATTCTGCATTCCCCAGAGCTCCAGCATTACTGGAGCCTCACCATCAGATTGTTCAGTGTCATATCCTTATTTACCCCCCCCCGCTCGGGCAAAATACGACACAAAGTCAATTTTTAAGTGCAGTTTAACAGGTTTGAATTCAGAGTTTTCCTTCTCCTAGACTAGTTGCCTCACCAAGGCTGAAGAACCTAGTCTGCCCTACTATTTACCCATAGCTAGAGGGAGAATAATTGGATTTATACCTTTCCCAAGAGTATTAGTGCTATGTGAAATGCAATCAGTCTCGTCCAGGATTTGAACTCGTGTCACTGTGTCCATTTCCTACAACGATAACCATTACACCACGGGTACCTCCATATCCTAGACACTTGTTTTTGGGGTCTTACTCCTCTGCAGAGATGCAGTTGGTGTATTCTACAGCCTCAGCCAACTGGGCTAATAAAATTTGGGAAAAAATTTCTTGTGTATAATATGCACTGACTTTTATAATTTGTATCAGCTAAATCTAACATAATTTAGCATTTGCTCAACTTTTATCAGTTTATACAGACTAAAAAAAAGAATTTATATAGTTTATATTATATCTCATTACCAGGCCATTGGTCTAATGAGTAGAGTGTTCGTCAATGGTCTGGGAGACTGGGGTTCAATCCCAGTTTGAGTCATATCAAAGACTCAAAAAATGGTACTTGATACCTCCTTGATTAACACTCAGCATCATGTGTGGATCAAGGGTAAATGGAGTAATTCAGGGAATAGAGTAGCGCCCTTCCTTACACCTCGGTGTAGTAGCTATTGAAAAGAGAGCCTTCGGGTCACACTTGACTACAGTCGCCAATTATACTTTACTTATATCTTAAAATACAAAATTTTGAGCAAACACATGGACATGTTTACAGAAAAATTCAACAAACTTGCAACAAAAATAAGCTTACATTAGGAGAAAGAAAATTATAAACAAACACACATTCCAGTGGATATTTCTTTAACAGCTTAAAACACATTAGTTTGGACTATAACTTACTTTCAGTTATCTAGTCCTGAATATGGCTGGAAAAAAAAGTTGATTATATAGTTTTTGTGTATGATATGCACCCCTAACTTTTGGGCCAAAAAATCTGGAAAAATATTACATATTATACTCCAATAATTATAGTAATAAAATGTATGTATAAATCATTGTCCCTTCTGGATGCATTTTGATTTGTGGTTTTTGGGGAATCACAGGATTATGCAAGTTTTGCATGCTCCACATTCATCAGAACAATTTTTTCTGATTTTGTAAATTGAAAGTTCGTCTCAAATTTAAGATTTGTTTATATAAAGGGCATTCAAAGAAATATGACAGTGTTGTTTATACAAAGGGCATTCAAAGAAATATGGCAATGCTGTTTATCAAAAGCATTTCTGAAACTCATCTTACAGTGTGCCATAAGATGAATTTCAGAAGTGCTTTGGATAATAGAAAACCCAATGAAATCAGTCTGTTAAATGGTAAGGAGACTATTTTGAAGAAAATTAATGCTTCATTCATTATTCATTTCTAAGTAAATACAGCTTCAGTTACAATGCTTTTTAAACACACCTTTATATAGATTATATACTGACTTGAAGATCAGTTATATGAAACTTAGTCATGAGTGATTCTAGCCTGTTTTTTATTTCGTAGTTGAAATATTATGATAGTGCTCTTTGATTTTGTGAATAGAACTTTATATTTTATTGATTTAGACTGTTTTCAGTGATAAAATAATCATATATATATATATATATAGTACCAGCCCATTGACACAGTGGTAGAATGTTCACCAATAGTCTGGGAGACCAGGGTTCAATCTCAGGTCAAGTTATACCAAAACCTCAAAAAATGGTACTTAATGCCTCCTTGCTTAACAATCAGCATTATAAGGTATGGATAAAGGGTAAGTAGAGCAATCCAAGGAAAGGAGTAGAATCCTTCCTTTACACCTCAGTGTAGTAGCTATTGAAAAGGGAGCCTTTGAGTCACCCAACTTACTTATGTATATAGTCTATGTGTGTTTACATGCATATGTATAAGTTATTTACTAAGCTTAGCTTTGTTGTGTCACAAGGCCAAAAGTATGGGGCACCCAGTAAGAATCAAACGCACAAACAGTGGTTTGCTAATCTAGCTTGCTAACTAGTGCATCATGTGAGGTGTTGTCATGCATATGTATAAGACATATCTATATATATGTGTGAATATATATGAGACCTGTTTGAAAAGTAACAGGACTTTGTGTGCTCTGTGAGCTATAGGTGAAAGAGGGATAAGCAGATTGTGTTATCATCTAACATGATATCTTGGGAGTATATAATTATAATCTTAGCTTTCTGCAATTATTGCATTTTTTCACATGCTTTTGTTTATACCTCTTCTTTTTGAGGTTGTTCAGCTATGAGCAATTAGAACCAAATGTTGAAAACAGAGCAACAAATAAACCTAAAATTTTTGGTTCAGTTGAAGAAAACTCTGTCACAAGCACCTGAAATGTTTCAGCAAGTTTTTAGGGATAATACCATGTCATGCACATGTATTTTTAAGTGATACAAGATGTTCAAAAAGGGGCATGAGGAGGTGAAATATGATTTCAGAAAGTGGAGGCTTTCAACAAACAGGACTGAGATCAATGTTGAGTAGGTAAGGTAGTTAGAGTGTAATGATTATCGTTTGACTGACCACAAATCTGCTGGACATGAAAAAGGACAGTGTCTGGAAGATTATCATAAAAAGATTTGGTTATGTCTGAAAAGTAACGAGTCTGGGTATACTGAGCATCTGGCAATTTGTGGCCGAGAGGAACATTGCCATACTGAAACAACCACTCTGTTCACCTGATTTTGCTTTGTGTGATGTTTTTCTTTTCCCTAAGCTCAGGGGTATCATCAAAAGAACCTGATTTAAAGACATGGAGGCCATCAAGAGAGCTGTAATGATTAAGCTGAGGGGTATCCCGGAAGAATCCTCTCAGCAGTGCATAGAAGTATGGAAAAGTGCATTAGCCTTGAGGAAATTACTTTGAATAGGAAACTGTTGTTTGTTATTTGAAATTGAAATAAATTGCATCACCAAGTTTTGTTACTTTTCCTAGTCACACTGACTTCTTTTGCCATCTGTCCCTATCATCCATTGCTCATGGTAGGTCTTCTAGACAGCATCGAGTGTCCACACAGAGCTGATGTCAGTAAGACTTTGCTGGTCAGCTAACCTTTGTGTTGATGAGAGAACATTGCTTATGAGTTTGTCCTTACTTTTCCAGTAGTGCCCTGTATGTCTTGTTTGTTTTTTTTAATGGTTTTTGAGATTGGTGGTAAGTGGCTGTACAGTTGCTGTTTTCTGAGATGTTAACATTAGTATATTTCTGAAATTTTAATTATAAATGTATATATACTTGTAACCATAACCTAATAAGAATGGTAGCCACATTAGTTGGGGCTGTAAAATACACTGACTGCATCTCTGTAGAGAAGTAAGATCCCCCCCTCTCCTTCCAAAACAAGTGTCTTGGATAAGACACTAAACCATCTGATGTTGAGGCTCCAGTCTTGGAGCTTTGGGGGAATGTGGAACACCCTTTCATTGCCATTACTCCTTGATCTACTCTGACTTGGGGTGGTAGAACCTGTTAAGGACCCATCTATGGATCAAATAGAGTTGTCAAACCATTTAATGGTACTATTTACCAACCCCTCCGCTCGGGCAGGATATGACACAAGGTCAATTTTTAAGCGGAGTTTAACAGGTTTAAATTCAGAGTTTTCCTTCTCCTAGACTAGTTGCCTAACCAAGGCTGAAGAACCTAGTCTGTCCTACTATTTACCCATAGCTGGAGGGAGAATAATTGGATTCATACCTTTCCCAAGGGTATTAGTGCAATGTGAAATGCAATCATTCTCGTCCAGGATTTGAACTCGTATCGCCGTGTTCATTTCCTACAGCGATAACGACTACACCACGGGCACCTCTCAAACCATTTAATGGTATGCAAACAAATGACTGTTGAATTATTAGTGTTAGATAGCAATACTTGAAACTGTTTAACTGTGTGAAAACAAATGAGCTCAGGCTTTTTTTACCTAGTAACTATTCATTCATAAATTAATATATATCTGTATAAATAGGATTTGGCATTAAATAACTTACAAGGGTTTGTATACCATAAAATCCAACCAACTAATACTTGATAGTGTGCAAACACATGATTTCTTGCTCATTTGAAAATAATATTTCTACGAGCTAGTCATTTATAAATCAGATATATATATTTGATATGTGTATAAAAAGAATTTGGCATTAAATAACCTACAAGGGTTGGTATGCCACAAAACACAACCAACCAACCAGCAAAAATGAAACTTTACAGCAAAATCAGAGCAATACATTTAAAATGTTCTAATTTAGAGAATAAAGCAATTTTCAGTTAAATTTGCAAGTGAATAATCAGTTTTTAGGTTCTTTATGGATGATGGATGCCATTTTCTTTGTTACTTCTAAGTCATAATCTAGATAACTAGAAATATTAAATAAAAGCCTTCATTCTTCTCTAAATAGAAGCATCAGTATCATTATGGACCACAATAAACATATATATGTTTATCAACCAAAGATGTACACACACACACACACATATATATCAACCAAAAATGTGTGAATATAACAATAAAAAGACATATATATGTATATTAACCACAGATGTACACACACACACACATACATATATATATATCTCAACTAAAGATGTGTGAATATATATATGTACATATATATATAACTATGAAAAAACATATGGATATCAACAAAAGATGGATACACATGCACGCACACACACACACACACACACACACACACACACACACACACACACACACACACACACATATATATATATATATATATATATATCAAAGATGTGTCAATATATATATATATATATAACTATGAAAAAACATATATATATATCAACCATATATATATATACATATATATATATCAACCAAGGATGTGTGAATATATGTATATCAATGAAAAAACATATCAACCAAAGATGTACACACACACACACACACACACACACACACACATATATATATATATGTATGTATGTATATCAACCAAAGATACCACTTAGTAATAGTTACAAATATAGACAGCTTTCATGTTTGGTGTGGTTGGTTTTCTTAGCATTAACTCGACTTATATTATCTAATTAGCTGGATTTTCTTATCGTGTTACCCATAACCCTAACCTTTATTTTGTCAGAAGTAACTAAAACATAAGATGATATGTAGAAATTACTGCGCATAAAATGTTTTGTTAAATCATCTCTGTATTACTTTTAGACATTTTTACCTAACTGACTTCCTGGCATTTAAATTCCTTTTGGTTTTTATTTAGATAAGAGGTGTGTCCAAAAGAATCTGAACTTCTTCAGAAACACATTTTTATAATGTGTACCTACAACTCTGAAGCTAGTCATGTAATTATTTGCAGAATTTTGATCTGAGATTTTCACTCTGTGATGTTTAATCTTAAATAATATTAACCCCAGAATTAACTGGCTTCAGTAGTTATAAAAAGCAACCAAAATTAAGGTGAAAGAAATACTTGTCAAAAATTAATCATGGTTGACTGTTTTATCAAATGATAAAATTCAAGATGATATTATGACTATAAACCTTACAATGATGGAGTAGGATGCAAAACAAGAGTAATTTTTTTTAATAAATACTTTATTTTTGAATTCAGAGATTTCCTTTTACCATATTTACCCAACCCCTCTGCTCGGGCAGGATATGACACAAGGTCAATCTTTTTTTTAAGCGGAGTTTAACAGGTTTGAATTCAGTTTTCCTTCTCCTAGACTAGTTACCCTATCAATGCTGAAGAACCTAGTCTGCCTTACTATTTACCCATAGCTGGAGGGAGAATAATTGGATTCATACCTTTCCCAAGGGTATTAGTACTATGTGAAATGTAATCAGTTTCGTCCAAGATTTGAACTCGTGTCGCCATGTCCATTTCCTACGACGATAACCATTACACCACTTGCACCTCCTTCTAGACTGGTTACTGTACAAAGGCTAAAGGGCTCAACTTTTCCTGCTCTTTAACCATAGATGGGAGAAGAAGTGGATTCATGGATTTTCTAAGGGCATCTTTTGTGTAAAGTGATATATAAGCAGCTTCATCCAGGATTTGAATTCACATTACCAATTCCATTTTTCATGATGATCATTGTTATTCTAAATGTGATTCCCAAAAGTCATTCCATCCAACATCATTATTATTCTAAATGTGATTCCCAAAAGTCATTCCATCCAACATCATTGTTATTCTAAATGATTCCCAAAAGTCATTCCATCCAACATCATTATTATTCTAAATGTGATTCCCAAAAGTCATTCCATCCAACATCATTGTTATTCTAAATGATTCCCAAAAGTCATTCCATCCAACATCATTGTTATTCTAAATGATTCCCAAAAGTCATTCCATCCAACATCATTGTTATTCTAAATGATTCCCAAAAGTCATTCCATCCAACATCATTGTTATTCTAAATGATTCCCAAAAGTCATTCCATCCAACATCATTGTTATTCTAAATGATTCCCAAAAGTCATTCCATCCAACATCATTGTTATTCTAAATGATTCCCAAAAGTCATTCCATCCAACATCATTGTTATTCTAAATGATTCCCAAAAGTCATTCCATCCAACATCATTGTTATTCTAAATGATTCCCAAAAGTCATTCCATCCAACATCATTGTTATTCTAAATGATTCCCAAAAGTCATTCCATCCAACATCATTGTTATTCTAAATGATTCCCAAAAGTCATTCCATCCAACATCATTGTTATTCTAAATGATTCCCAAAAGTCATTCCATCCAACATCATTGTTATTCTAAATGATTCCCAAAAGTCATTCCATCCAACATTAGAAGGATGTAACACAAGGACATCAGTACAGAGCGAAATCCAAACAAATATCTCTTATATCTCCCTTCTCCACCTCATACAGTGACAATAGTTGTGATGAACAGCAAGATTTTTATTAAAGCAATATACTTAAAATGCTTAGAGGAATTTCCAGTCCAATTTGTTATTGAATGATGATTTTGTGAGGTCTGTGTGTGTGTGCTGAACATTAGTTTTTAATCCTCTAAATGATGGTGGAAATTTAGAAAATGTTCCATGAGAAAGCTCCATCCACCAATGAAGATTTATTAACTGGCATTTAAGAAAGTTGGAACAACTTTGATAAAGAATATTGCTTTAAATTAGTGAAATCCACACCTAAAAGACTTCTGAATGTTGGAACAGCTTTGATAAAACAATCAGAATTGATACAGAAATATAAATATATATGTAATTATTTGTTCTTTTATAGCAATGAAAGAAAAACAAATTACTATGAAAGATTAATGAAATACTTGAAACTTTTTAACTGTGTGCAAACAAATATGCTCTAAATCATTTCGAAATAAAGTTACTTAAAAACTGTAAATATGTATAAACAAAATTTGGCATTAAATAATCATATTGAGTTGATATATCATTAAACCAATTAACCTATATCTGATTTGAGATTAGTTCTTTACCAATGGCTTGTTAGCAGTTGTCTGAATTTGAAAAAGGTAAAAATAATCACTTCCTGTGTTTATCTAAGCTATTGAAGTTAGATTAAAATTTTGGCAATAATACAAAATGATTTGTGGATTGCTATTGATAGGTTATCTTTCATATGGAAGTCTGATCTATCTACTAAAATAAAATGGGATTTCTTCCAAGCAGTACTACTGTACGGATGCACCACATGGACGCTAACAAAACGCATAGAGAAAAAGCTACATGGGAACTACACAAGAATTCTATGAGCTTACTTGAACAAATCCTGGAAGCAACACATCACAAAATAACAGTTGTATGGCCACTTACCTCTCATCTGAAAAGCCATCCAAGTAAGACAAAGAGGACATGCCGGACAAGCAAAGAAGAACTCATAAGTGATGTTCTTCTATGGACCTCTACACGTGGACATATCAGTGTTGGCCGACCAGGAAGAACTTATTTACATCAGCTTTGTGCTGACACAGGATGCAGTTTGGAAGACCGGCCAGGAGCGATTGATGATAGGGAAGGATGGTGAGAGAAAATCAGGGAGATCCATGCTGTCAGCATAACTTGATGATACCTGTTATATTGTGGGAATATGACTGCTTATAGAAAGATAAATCCACATATGCATGCATAATTTACTTTGTTTACATAAAATGTTTGTAATGGGTCATTGGCCTAATGAATGGAGTGTTCACCAATGGCCTGGGAGACCTGGGTTCAATCCCAGGTCGAGTCATACCAAAGACTCAAAAAATAGTACTTGATGCCACCTTGCTTTGCACTCAGCATTATAAGATGAGGATTAAGGGTAAAGTGGAGCAATCCTGGGAATGGAATAGCTCCCTCCCTTACACTTCGGTGGAGTAGCTATTGAAAAGAGAGCCTTTAGGTCACCCTAGACTATGGTTGCCAAATTACATATAATGTTTAGTGAATGGTAACATTGTTGGTGTTGTGATAGAACAACAATCTGGAAAGGAGTTTCCTCAGTCTCTATAAACAACCAGTCAAGATTGTTTATGCTGATTCAAAGAGAAGAATTCTTATATAATACTGAAAGGAATGTGGTAAGAATCCATAACAATTTTAAGAAATTAGCAAAAGGTTAATATCTCAATTTGGGGTCGTCATAATAGCAAAAAATTAGTTCCTTTTTGGAGACCTGAATGGCCATCATCATTTAATTCTGCCAAAAGTACAGATTCCTTTGACTTTCGCTTGCCTTCTGTCCCTATCAGCCATCACATTTGGTAAGTCCTCTAGACTGCACCTAGTGTCTGCACAGAGCTTATGAATGTAAGTTTTTGCTGGTTGGTCAACACTGGTGTGTCCATGTGTAGGAGTTCTTAGACGAACATCACTTATGAGTTCCTCCTTACTTTTATATCAGTGACCAGCATATCTTGCTCATCTTACTTGGATGATTTGTGTGATGGGTAAGTGAGAGGGTCCAAGTTATGTGACCATACAGTAGTACTGATATAACTAAAGCTTGGAAGAATTCTCATTTTCTTTTATCAGAGAGATCAAATTTCCATATGTTTGATAACCTGTTTATGAGAGTCTACGCTTTTCCTATGCTTATGTTAATATTGCTTTCAGTTGATGAGATATTGCTACTGAGTTATATGAACTGGTCTACTAATTTTAGAGGCTTGCCATGTAATGAAGAGGTGGCACCATCTTGATTAAAGTGTATGGCTTATTTAAGTTCATGAGAGACCAATGTCATTTGCTGCCTACTCTAGGCCATGTAGCAGAGATTTGATTTGGGCAGGTGTATTGCAAGAAGCACTAGATCTTTTATATAGTCTGCATCAGTAATAATTTCTGTGGGATCTTGTTTGCTTCTTGCTTTTTTAGTGTGAAACTATAGCAGTGGGTAATTAATATGTGCATAGACTTTCTAGTTGCCTTACATAATGAACATATTGCTTTATATATATATATATATATATATACAAAGCAATATATATATATATATATATATATATATATTGATTTATATATATATTTATATATAGAACATCTCTAACCCAGTTGATTGGTTGGGTTTTATGGCATATCAACTATTGTAGGTTATTTAATACTGAATCCTCTTTATACATATATATTAGATATATTATTTGTAAACACATTTTTTTGTTAACATTTTTCAATGAGCCTAAGCTCATTCTTTTGCACACAGTTAAATAGTTCTAAGTATTGCTATGTATCACTAAGAATTCAATCAAACATCAGTCATTTGTTAACACACAGTTAAATGATCAAACAGTTCTATTTCTAACAATTCAGTTTTGCATAAGTCATTAGCTTGCACACAATCTAGATGTCAAACAGTTCTATTTGACCTACCAGGAGCTACCAATCCAGGCCAGAATGGACCTGGGAGCAATGGCAATAAGGGTTATTTTGCATTCACCATCAGATTGTTTTGTGTCATATCCAGGACACTTGTTGGGGGGGATGTATTACCCTTCAGCAAAGATGCAGTCAGTGTATTTTACAGCCCCAGTTGACTTGGTGATAGCCCAGTTGAAATAAAAAAAAGTTTGTGTGTGTTGTAGTATTTTCTTGTTTTTGGTTTGGTTTGGTTTCTTTGTTTAATAGCATCTCAACCTTCATGGGTTATTTAATGCCAAAGTTATTCTCCTAGAAGAGCAGTAGTGGTACTATTTAACCCATAGCTGGGAGAATAAGGATACCCCTTCATTATGATTACCCACAGGTTCAATCTGACCTGGTGGGGTATTATCTGAAAGTGTCTCAAATAGAACTGTTTATTTAACTGTGTGCAAACAGATGACTAATTGAATTGTTAGTGATACAAAGCGATTTAAGTGTGTATAAATAAAAATATTCGTGTTAGATAGCAATACTTGAAGCAATTTAACTGTGTGCAAACAAATAACAGATGTCTAATTGAATTGTTAGAGTTACAAATCGATTTGAGTGTTTACAAATAACAATAATTGAAAATACAAAACAATAATTTGTATTAGGTAACAATAATTAGCATTGCATAACAATAATCAGTATTATATAACATTGATTGGTATTACATAACAATACTTGGAACTGTATGTGAACAATACATAAAACCACATCACTGTGTGCAGGCAAATGATTATTAAATAAAATTGTGTTAGATAGAAATATTTGAAGGATCATTGCTCTTCACCACTTCCTGCATCAATAAACCATGAATAACCATAACTGTTCTATATTTACAAGAGTTAGCGCCATGTAACTTTTTCTTAAAATTAATTCATATTTTAGGATGCAGCAGACATGAAAAGAAATATGGCAGCTCAGTATCACACTTGATCAAAAGAGGATTTTAAGGTCTTTTAAACAATTTAGAATTTACTGGAATAAATCTGTTGAATGTCCAGTGGATTATTTTGAAGAAAATTAGTATTTCATTTATCGTTCATTTCTGTCTTGTTAGATATAGCTTCAGTTTCAATACTTTTTGAATACTCCTTGTATTTTGAAGAAAATTAATGTTCGATTGATAGTTTATTTCTGTCTTGATATTTTTTGAAAACACTTCGTATTTTGAAAAAAAATTAATGCTTCATCCATTGTTCATTTTTATTTTGGTAAATACAGCTTCTGTCTTGATATTTTTAACTCTTATAAATTGAATAAAATTAATGTTTTGTTCATTGTTTATTTCTGTTTTGATAACTGCATCTTCAGTCCCGATACTTTTTTAACACTTCTCATAAATTGAATAAAATTAATGTTTTGTTCATTGTTTATTTCTGTTTTGATAAATGCATCTTCAGTCCTGATACTTTTTAACACTTCTCATAAATTGAATAAAATTAATGCTATGTTTATTGTTTATTTCTGTTTTGGTAAATGCAGCTTTAGTTTTGATATTTTTTGAACATGTTTTATACAATTCATTAAGTACATAGCTCAAGTTTCTGATCTCTGAATGGGAACATTAAGCCTCAATTAGGCCTTCCACAGCAAGTTGCCTAAGGTGTGTTTTCAGCTAGTATATTCAGTAGACATCTTAGAATGTGAACACCTGAGTGAGTGTAAAAATCTGTCTAGCGTAAACAACTTAAATTAACTTGAAACCACAAAAGCATCTTCTGTGTTGTTCAATCTACACAGACAAGCCTGCATAGTATATAAATTCCAAACATGATTTACTTTACACTAAAATACGCCAAAGTAAATAAAACAATCTTGGCCTGCAAGAAAAAATAGGAATCAAATGCTTAGATATGTTTTTTTTTCTTTTTAGAATATTTTCTTCTTCAAGTTTGGCTCAATGGGGTGGGCTTGGCTTCAGAGAAAAGTTGGAAAGAGGAACTGGTTGGGTGTCGATTATGAAAGTTATGAAGCCGATGGATATCCTAAAATTAATCTACCCAGTTTTGTAAAGCTAATACAAACAAATAGCTTAACACTTTTACTGATTCAAGTGACTCGTGACTGAATAAGGTGCTGGGTTGGTGAGGTGCCTTATCTCTCAATAATCTGAAAAACATTTATTTGCATTTAAATCCCCATGCTTTCAACAGTGTCTACAAACAGAAACAGATGTGAATTTCACTGAACCAAAAGAGAAAGGTTCTCCTTTGCTGGTATTTTATGTGTATTTACTCACCACAATTAGGATGTGTGAAACAAGGTCAATTTCTAAGTGGAGTACAGCTGGTTTGAATTCAGATTTTCCTTTTACCAGACTGGTTGCCTAACCTAGGTTAAAAACCTAGAGCCCCTTTTTTTTCCATAGCTGGTGGCAGTGGAGGGGTGGAGAAGAACAGATGGGTTCATGCCTTTCCCAAAGGTATTGCTGTGAAGTTAAAGGCAAACAGTCTTACCCAACTTGGATCACTGATATCATCAACTATGATGATAAGCATTATACTAAATGTGCCTCTTGGATCAAGGTCATTTGTGTGTGTGTGTGTTATTGCATATGTATATATATATGTGTGTGTGTATATATATATATATATATATATATAATAATGATAAATATATATTATATATATATTTAATTCATGGAAAATATTTTTCTGCAACCTAAGGTTTCTTGAAGTTTATAACAACATTCGTCAGGCAGTTGAAAAGATGGAATGAAATTGAAAATTGAAAATGTGACAAAAATACAGACAAAATTGAAAATACGGCAAAAAGCAGACAAAAAGCCGTTAAGATTTCGTTTATGTGTGATTGTAAGTATGTGTGTATATATGGGTGAGGGTGTATATGTGTATGTGTGGATGCGTGGATGCGTGTTTTTAAGTTAAGTCAGGCCTGGAACATAAAGCGTTGTTTATAACAGAAATGGGTAGTGAATGTGTATACATTTGTTTCGTTGACAGTGAGACAAATTATCTTTACTGACGACCAACACTCTCATAATATATATATATATATATATATATATATATATATAGTAATAATAATTAATGATAATATTTTTAATCTTTTATCTATGAGAGTTGTTTCATGTACAATTATTCAAATGAATATTTGATGTTCAATGGATTATTCATTTGAATAATTGTATTGAACATGAAATAGGTATCATGGACTATGAGATAAAAGATATTGGCTATGAATAAGTTAAAAAAGTAAAGTTGGCGAACTTAGTCAAGGGTGACCTGAAGGCTCTCTTTTCAATAGCTACTACACTGAGGTGTAGAGGAGGGCGCTACTCCATTCCCAGTATTGCTCCACTTTACCCTTGATCATCACCTGATAGTGCTGAGTGCTAAGTAAGGTGGCATCAAGTACCATTTTTTTGAGTCTTTGATATGACTTGACCTAGGATTGAACCCCAGTATCCTGGATTGTTGGCAAACACTCTACTCATTAGGCCAATGAATAATTATCAGTTATGATTGCTAGTATAGCTCTATTTCTAAATTATGAGGACTATACGTAGAATAACAAAAGTACAGGAAAAAGATATTTGTGTGTGGGGGTTGTATATGTATATAAGTATATTATGATTGCACAGGTGAGAAAGTGACAGTCACCAAGCACTGCTGGTTCTGTCTCTGCCCTATTCTCACTTAGATCTATATATATTGTTATATATGTTTGTATATATATATATATATATATATATATATATATATATATATATATATATATGGCTGGTGTGGTAGAAGACACTAACTGCATCTCTGCAGAGGGGTAAGACTCCCCCACTCCAATGTGCATCCTAGATATGACATTAAACAATCTAATGGTGAGGCTCTAGTAATGCTGGAGATTTGGGGAATGCAAACAACCTCTTCATTGACATTACTCCCAAGTCCACTCTGGTCTGGAGTGGTAGCATCTGATAGGGTCCTATCTATGTGTCAAATAGAATTGTTTAACATTTAAACTGTGTTCAAACAAATGAATTATGCTAAATTGAATTGTTAGAAATAGAACTGTTTCATCATTTACCAGTGTGTAAACAGTGTGTTTAATTGGATTGTTAGTGATAGATAACAATACTTGAAACCATTTGACTGTGTGCAAAAGAATGGGCTTAGGCTTGTTTAAAAATATTATCAAGAAAATGTGTTTATAAATTATATGTATCTAATATATATGTATAAAGAGGATTTGGCATTAAATAACCTACAAGGGTTGATATGCCATGAAACCAAACCAAATCAAATCAAACATGCTTAAATGTTTGCATTTCTGTACATATATATGCATGAATTTGCTGGGTATATTTGTATGTATGTATGTATGTATGTATGAATTTGTTTATATATATGTAGATGTATATATGTTTCAAGTGTATATATATATATATATATATATATATATAATAATGAACTCATAAGTGACATTTTCATACTGGACTGCAAGATGTTGAGCTCGCCTTATACTCTCTGAATGCTACTCACTTGATTTGTCTCCATTGCTTGGAGCACAGCCTCATAATCCACAGTTTTAGGCCCACCTGACTTTGCTTGAGTGTTGAGATTTTTGTAACCTGAGTGAAATCTCTTGAGCCATCTGGTTACTTTACTGGGATCAACTGCACCTTCACCTTTCAGTCAACAGATGTTTTTGGTTGCTTCTGTGACATTATTCCCTTAGAAGGTGTATAGCATAAGTTCTGAAATTAGACAGTGTTGCATGTTCATCTGTATGGCTTTCAAATGACACATGAAGTGAAGCAATACACAATGTGTCAGTGTACCTTTTACTATTTGAAGTGCTTCAGTCACATAATATAAAAATAAGTAAAGATGGCGGCTGTGGTCTCCCTTTTCAATAGCTACTACATCTAGGTGTAGGGGAAGGCACTACTCCTTTCCTAGGATTGCTCTACTTTACCCTTGATATGTAACTTTTAATGTTGAGTGTTAAGCAAGGTGGTATCAATTACCATTTTTTTAAGTCTTTGGTATGACATGACTTAGGATTGAACCCCAATTTCCTGGGCCATTGGGGAACACTCTACCCACTTGATAAATGGGCAGGTATGCTGCAAACTGATCTTTACTACCAAAATATTGCAAAACTTTTGACTCATCTTAGTAATTCCCAGAATTATTTTCATAAAAAATCTGGCCCTGTTGGCTGAGGCTGCAGAATACTCCAACTGTATCTCTGCAAAGGGGTAAGACTCCTCCAACAAGTGGATATGACACTAAACAATCTGATAGTAAGGCTTCAGTAATGCTGGAGCTTTGGGGAATGTAAAGTGCCCCTTCATTGCTATTGCTCTCAGGTCCACTCAGCCTTGGAGTGATAGCACCTAATAGGGTCTTATCTATGGGTTAACTAGAACTAAACTGTGTACTTATGCTAAACTGAATTGTTAGAAATAGAAATGATTTTATATTTAACTGTCTATTTATATTAGATATAAGTCAAACCATTTAACTCTGTGAAAAAAAATGAGCTTAGGCTTGTTTAAAAATGTTAATCATATATTTAATATATATGTATAAAAAGGATTTGGCATTAAATAACCTACGATGGTTGATATGCCATAAAACTAAACCATAAAAAAACAAATCACTTTTTCCTTTTATTTATTTATTAAATTTTTTTTCAAATATTTTTCAGCTTCATCGATTTCATTTAAGCACAGCACTTCCATGGCCGATTCCAGAACCTGCTTTGTCCACCCAGCGTAGTGTGACCATTGATTTAAATGTTGACCTCTACAGTCGGATAAACCGAAAGGACAGTGTGCTACAACGTTTGATAGATCACAATGGCAACACTTTTTCTTCATTGCATCAACTCAGCAATCTGTTGTTTGATGAACCAGAAGGTCAAAGTTGAATTATTTTATATAATCATCACTCAGCTTTATCTACCCTGCAATATCGACTGTGGACATTTCCAGTATTTTGGGGATTGTGGGGAGGATACAGATTAGGATCTATTTTCTTGTTTATTAAAAGAAAAAACAAATAAAGCCCTTCAATTTTCTTGTTTATTAAAAAAAGCAAAAAAAAAAAAACCATCATGAGAACAAAAATGTGAAGCACCCGGTGAGGATCATACTCACTACAGTAGTAATGGTCTGCTATATTAGCTTATGTCAGAGTATCCATGTATTTATTGAAGTTAAGTTTAGCTCAAGACTAAGTTTCAAGTTCTTTGTAATGACTGAATCTACTGCTCAGTAATAATGAGTTATGAAACTAGCTTGCTAACCTTTGCACCATAGTGAATACTTTTTTAGATTGTGGTAAGTATGATGGATATCTGAAAAGTAAGGTACAAACATTCATTAATCCAACATTTAATTACTATACGAATAGAACATTTTAAGTATGTTACCAGCACTACTATGTTACTTTTCCATCTAGTTGCCTCCTTGAGTACTAACCTGCAGTCAGAGAGTTAACCCCAAAATTCCAGTAACAAATCCTGCAATGTTTTCAATCTTAAGATACTTTTCAAAACAATAGAACTAAGACAGATTATAGAATTCCTGGAAAAAAAATCCAACAATCTTTGAACTCCTATTAAAAAAAAAGGAAAAATATTATTGGATATTAAATGGATCACAAGTTAAAATAAAACAAAACAAACTAAAAAAGAACACATCTATGAAACAAGATACTATCCATTTACAATACACATATTATGTTTGAAACAAAAGACTTGACATGAAAGGACCTGCAGGGGTTGAAATGCCATTAAGTAAACAAAACAAACTTATATAGTTGTCATTAAGATTGATGCATTTATCTTGTAGGTGGGCTAGTACATATATACCTTCCTCAAAGAACATGGTGTCAAGTCAATTATATCAAGAATGCTAATAACATAGTAATACAAACTTCAGTCAATTGCTTTGTGAACCAAATGAGAATTATTTGTATTACATAGGAATACTTGATACCATATAACTGAGTGCAAATTATTTGTATTAAGAATAGTTTTTTGAAGCTATTCTTGTTTATTATGTATCATTATTAGTTACTTGAAACCATATAACTGTGTGTAAGCAAATGTCTTTTATTAAATAAAAACAATTGTTTCAAATCAATTGTATTAGATAGGAATACTTGAAACCATACAACTGGGCAAATTATTAGTATTAGATAAGAATACTTGATGTCATATAACTATAAGTCATTTTTATCAAGAATAGATACTTGAAGCCATAATTATTTACTAAAGATTATTATCAGTTATTTGAAACTATAAAACTGTGTACAAAAAATATCTTATTAAATGAAAATTATTGCTTCAAACCATGAAAATATTTGTATTAGATTGGAATACTTGAAATCATATAGCTGTTAGCCCAAGAATACATTGACTGCATCTCTGCTGAGGGGTAAGACCCTATCCCCAATGAGTGTCCTGAAATGACATTAAACAATCTGATGGTGAGACTCCAGTAATGTTGGAGCTTTGTGTGGAGTATCTCTTCTGTGTGATTGCTCCCAGGTCCACTCTGGCCTGGAGCGGTACCACCTGATAGGGACCTATCTATGGGTCAAATAGAACCGTTTGACATTTAAACTGTGCAAACAAATGACTTACGCTAAATTGAATTGTTAGAAATAGAACTGTTTCATCATTTAATAGTGTGTAAACAAATGACTTGTGTTTAATTGAATTGTTAGTGATACATAACAATTCTTGGAACCATTAAACAGATGATTATAGACAAATAAAAATGTGCAATTGAACATTGAAAATATAGTTATGATTGTAGAAACAACTTTACAAAAGCTGTAATTATAAACATACCACATACAATGAATGGGATTTCCTGACATGTAAGCCTAATATAATCCTAGCTGCATTGATTTGGCAGACATTACAATAAATATTACAGCACAGTTTCACACCATATCAAAAGAAGAATTTTAAAGGTGCTTCAAACAATTGAAAACTCACTGGAATAAATATGTTGAATCTTAAGGGTACAGTTTTGATGGCAATTAGCATTTACTTTATTGTTCATTTCTATCTTGGTGAATATAGCTTCAGTCTTAATATTTTTTTGTCATTCCTTGTATTTTGAAGAAAATCAATGTTTCATTCATAGTTCATTTCTGCTTTGGTAAATATTGCTTCAGTCTTGATTCTTTTGATAATCAACTTTGGAAGATCAAATTCCCCAGTCAAATCATGAAGCTTTGACCTGCAAAAAAGTTGCCAACAAGCTTTGATTCAAGATGATAAACAGCACAAACTTTGGGGTATGGTTGTAGAATTTAATCTTCTGTAATCAGAAGTTCATAAGATCATCCTCAAAAAGTTGGGATATCTTGTTGGGTCCCAAAGCAACTGATTGAAGAACTGACAATATTTTTCAAGGAGGATATTTATACTTTTGTGTACTTATGGAACAAATACATTGTTCTTGATGACTGCAAGGGAAAGTAGTATAGTAGTACTGGTAACATTTACAAGGTTTTGTTTGTATAGTAATAGATATGTTGAATTAGTAAATATTTGTACCTTACTTTCTAGCACAAGGACATTAGTATTAAGTTACCAATGAAATTTGTATATCGTAGAAATGTTTCAGTAGTATGCTAACCATTGTTTAACAATATGGATTCTGAATATTTTAATATGGTAATACTTTGGTTAGCACTTTCATGGAAAAACAAAGAACTAAATGAAACAGCACTATATAAGGTCATTATGAGATAGAGATACCAACTTGATAGGTTATTTTAAAGTTTAATTATTTGGGAAATTGTAACATACCCAGATATGAATATGTGAAACGCACATATAATGTTCATATATAACATAGGAATCTCGAAACACAAAAACACTTACAACTTCTTAGTTCAGGTACGAAACTTTTTTTATTACCTTTGAGTTAAAAGGTTTTTCGACATAAGGAGAGATACCATCTTTCTATGCTGACTTTTCCATCTGCTCCCCCAACACATAGGGCGCCCGTAGTGCACAAATTCGTCTCGCTTCGCCCAGGTCTCAATCTCAACTAACTGACTTTTCTCAAATCTCAGCCCACGCTTCCGGTCATGACGTCATTTACATCCCCCGGTCATATTTTCTATCAGGGATTTTTATTTTGACATCTGTGAACGACACATCCTCCCTGCGCGCGTGTCAACACCTGCGCCCAAGTTGTACCTAACTCATGCGCTAAGCGAAAGGTTCTCAGCCTAACTAAACCCAAAGGCAGGATATATAAAACGAAATCCCTCGGCTATTATATTACAAAATTAATGACTTAAAAATTCAGTGGCTTACACCTTCCAAGCATTTAATAATATTACATATTGTCATCTAAAGTTTTAATAAAAATAGAAAATAAAAAATTTGTATTTAAAAATATATAATGTTGTTTTTGTTCCTCCTCAATAAGATGGAACGGTTTGGCTTATGCCATATCAACCTTTGTGGGTTATTTAATGCCAAATCTTCTTTGTACATGTTATATATGATTTGTAAATGCATAGTTTACAAATAACATTTTTAAATGAGCCAGAGTTTATTTGTTTGCATGCAATTAAATAGTTATACATATGATTTGTAAGTCAACAGTTTGTCGGTAATTTTATTTTTGGATGAGTCAGAGCTAATTTGTTTGCATACAAGTATTACTATTGTTTGCACACAGTTAAATGGTTCCAAATATTCTTACATGAATAGTTCTGTTTAGTATTAATCATTTGTCTGCACTCCTCCAAATGGTTTCAAATATTGCTTTCTAACATAAATAGTTTTATTTGCACATAGTTAAATGATTTCAAGAATCGCTATGTAACAATTCCATTTTAGTATACAGTTAAAGAGTTTCAAGTATTGTTATTTAACACTATTAATTCTATTCAACATTGCTCATTTGTTTGGGCAGTTAGATGATTCCAAGTATTGCTACATATCACTGACAATTCAATTAGTCATTTGCTTATGCACTGTTAAATGATCAAAGTTCTATTTCTAACAATTCAATTTAAACTGAGTCATTTGAACACAGTTTAAATGTCAAACAGTTCTATTTGACCCATAGATAGAACCCTATCGGGTGTTACAACTCCAGGTCAGAGTGGACGTGGGAGCAATTGCAATGAAGGCGAATATGGAGTATATACTGGGGAATATGGAGTATATTCCCCAAAGCTCTAGGGCTGGAGCCTCACCATCAATTGGTTTTGTGTCATATCAGGACACTTGTTTGGGAAGGTCTTACCTCTCTGCAGAGATGCAGTCAGTGTATTCTACAGTCCCAACCGGCTGGGTTGAAGATGGAATAGATTAGGGCTGTGTATTGCATTTGGTTGCTAATTTCCAGCATTGGTGAAATATCACTACATGTTGAAGTATATTGCTACATGATGAATCTTTGTTCATGCTGTTTATTGTTATATACATGACACATTAACTGAAGTCTATAGTATTGGGCAGTTTTGGAATGTGTCTATGAGGCTTTTATCTTTATTTTGGTTTCTTTGTTTAATGGCATATCAACCTTTGTAGGTTATTTAATGCCAAAGCCATTCTCCTAGAAGAATTGTAGTGGTACTATTTAACCCATTCATACTTTTCCCAAAGGTATTTGCCTGAAAGTGAATGTAATAGCGTGACTGGAGTTTGAACTCGCTTACTATGATTCTGCAAGTCTATCGGACACCCCTGCCTTATTTTGGTAATTTAACATTGCTAAATTTATCATGAAAAAGAGTACCATGTGTCAGTGTTAAAATGGTGAGTATAAAGCACAATATTTGAAGAAATGACAAAATGATTATGTAATGGAATTAATGTAGCTGTTACTAATTTAAGAAAGTTATATATGATAAAATAGATATGATAAAATAGTATAAAAATGAAAGAATAACGATAACAGGAAAAATGGCACATCATAGCAAGACTTTTGTTAGCACAAGGGTTTTAAAATGCACTTGGAGAATAAAGCAATTTATAATCTAATTTACAGCTTAATAATGTAGTTTGTGCTTATTATGATATATCAACAGGGATAACTAAATAAATAAAGTTGGCAACCGTAGTTGAGGGTGACCTGAAGGTTCCCTTTTCGATAGCTACTACACCAAGGTGTAGGGGAGGGCACAACTTCTTTCCCTGGATTGCTCCACTTAACCCTTGATTCTTACAATGCTGAGTGTTAAGCAAGGAGGCATCAAGTACCATTTGTCAAGTCTTTTGTATGACTCGACCTGGGATTGAACCCAGGCCATTGGGGAAAACTCTAACCATTACGCCAACGTCCAATTAAATGCTAATTCAAGAGTAATTCCCCTTATATCTTTATTTGCAACCTTATTCTGTTATTCACTTGTATGAGTGTATGTACTTGCACTTTTCAGACTTCTGTAATAACCTAAAATCTATAATGGATTGATCCATGTAGATAACAATGAAGAACAGAATAAAATTGGGCCATATAAATTCTGCCTGCTTGAAAAGTGAGTTAGTGAAAGAGAGTGAGTGTATGAGTGTTTGAAAGTAAGACAATCATTGAATGAGTGAGGGGTTTAAAGTTATATATTTAGCAAGTTAGTTAATGCAGTCCCACTTCATCATAAACAGGGCACCTCGGGTAGTGTAATGGTTAGCAAGCTTGACTAGCAAACCTGCAAGAGTGAGTTCGAGTCTCATTGGGTGCCCCATTCAATCGGCCTTGTGCCACATCGAAGCAAAGAGCTTCGTAAATTACACTTCATCATAAACAGAAGACAACTCTTCTAGTTCTTGTGGCTATTTTTAAGTTTAATTATTTTGAAAATAAATGACTGAAAAATGCGATGACTTACAGTTTTCACCTTCCAAGCATTTAATATTTATTTTTATGTGGTAATATAATATAAGATAAAGTCTTATAACTGATGTTACCGGCACTACTATGCTTAATATGCTATCTTTATGAATTTATAAACTTGATTCAATGATTGCATTGATGAGAAACTGACAATCACCAAGCAATGTTGACTTTTTACTTTTTGAGATACAAACAAATGGTAAGTACAAGAATGTAGGTGTAGTATCAAAAAATCTTTTGTCATCTAAACTTATAAAAATAGGAAAGAAGTTGAATCTTCCTAGAATGTGAGCATAGAATTATTATCATAATATAATCCTAAGTTTGTTGAAAATATTTACCAGAAATCATTTAAAATACATCAATAATAAATATATGATGTTGTAGCCTAATGAGTAGAGTGTTTGCCAATGATCTGGAAAACCGGGGTTCAATCTTAGGTCGAGTCATACCATGACACAAAAAATGGTACTTGAAACCGCCTTGCTTAGCACTCAGCACTATCAGGTGATGATCAAGGGTAAAGTGGAGCAATCCAGGGAATAGAGTAGCGCCCTTCCCTACACCTAGGTGCAGTAGCTATTAAAAAGGGAGCCTTCGGGTCACCCTCGAGTAAGGTCGCCAACTTTACTTAGCTGATAGCTCCTTTCCAGAGATGGTGAAATATTGCTACCTGATGAACCTTTCTGTATGCTATTTTCTCATTAACATAACATAGTCCTACATTATTGAAAATATTGTAACAGCTATTGTTTTGAATATTTTTTTAGAACGAAAAATATCCATGGAATTCTTTTTTTGATATGTAAATATTATTTACTTTTCTCCACTATTGCCAGATTTGTTAAAATTCTACTTAAACAGTTTTAGAATACTGAATAAACAAGTAAAGAACCCCCCCCCCAAAAAAAAACAAAATACTCAAACAAAACTAAAGTGACATTGCTAATCAATAACGTGAAAAATTCCAGACATTTTTTCCTATAACTTGAAACTGCTTGAAACTGTCGATGCCTGTAGAAGGCCAGTGAGCACATGGCCGAAACGTTATGAACAAAAGACAAGGAAAATAGTCCGCCTAGTGAAAAAGGAATCATATCATTCTTTATTTTTCTTTTGTGACACACACGAACGATAGGTACAGAAATATTAATGTAAAGATGAATTTTCTTTACTATGTTTGAAGCAATCCATCCAATACTGAAAAAAAAAAAAAAAATCAGTTTATAAAATAAATTCAGACATTCCCTACCTGCTATAATTTTTTAGAATAAAACAATAGACATGGAATTCTTTAGTTCACACCTTAAATGACACGTCTTATTAACTACACTTTTCCGCCAGGTTTCGACATATGGTTGTTGTTTTTTTAAAGCCGAATTAACTTTATGTTTGTACTATCGGCAATCCCCCTTATTGAGATGTCTCATGCATCAGAAAACCTGACCCTACCAGTTTTAGACGAGGGGTGGATATAATGTATAGAGAATTGTCCCTGAATCTAAACTCATTAAATCTATTTTACACGGTTCAGGTAAGTGTTGATAGTAAGTAATGCTTTTCTCAAATTTTGTATAAGACCAATTCTTAAACTTTGTGAAACTAACAGGAGGTGCCTGTAGCGTAACAGTTATCATCGTAGGAAAGGGACTTCTGGTCGTGCTTGTGTGTATGTTGGTTTGTAATTTGTTCCACTGACTCAGGCATCAGGCGGTTAACATTTTAGTTGCGACTAAGACAGGCACTTAACCTAGGTCAAAGACATAAAAAATTCAACACATCGGGAGAAAATATCGTTTTGGTTTTTGTAGAATGGTTAGTTGTCGAATATCAGCTGTGCAAACCTGCACAGGGACAGAGAGTTGATGAATTTGTTCGAAGGTGGGCTGAAAAGTTTAGCGGCCGAAAAGTTCATATGATGACATCATATTTGTTGTTGATGAATTTTTTGACTAATGGAATCCAAACACTGCAACAACTATGGAAGAAGTGTGTAGACAGTAAAGGGGATTATGTTGGAAAATAAAACGTATTTGGTCTTATTCCATGAGAGTATTTTGGTCAGCCCATGAACATTTCAGTCAACCCTTGTATTCAGAAAAAAAATCTGTTGGATGCTAAAATTCTTCCAATATTCTAAATCATGTATACAGTGAGTTATGTTGAAAATATAAACACGAGTAGCATTGATGAGCTAGAAGTCACTACTGCTATACGGTAATAATGTATCTTGGATTCACGCATAGGGATAAGAGAAAAAATGTGCAAAGTAGACTTCGTGCAGCTGAGTGTTTCAGGGTACCGTAAGTTTTCATGGGTATTATAAAAGATTTAGCCAATTTGTGGGTGGTTTTCACTGGTCATGACGAACACTCCCAACACGCATGCATCTGCGTGTATATCAGTTACTTATAATTCATTCAAATAGATATAAAATTAATCTCTAATTTTAAGTGGAGTTCAGTATTCTGATTGAACAAAATTCATATTTGTTTTATTTTGATATGAGGGGGATGAATTGTTATTGGTGACGGTTGGTGTCAGGGAGGATATTTAATCGCGACTCCACTAACCAAGATACAATATTGCCATTAGTATATTGACTGATGCACTAACATTGGTTAAACGGAAGGAAAGACAAACTCAGATCCACTTGTAGGATATTTATTAGATACAAATAAAACATACGAAATATTAGAAGAATACAGGAATGTCTCAACTGATGGAATGGGCACATTATTTCATGAACAAGTAGTATATAAAAAGAGTATCGAAAATGGTAAAAGTCTTACTTGAATGGTGGTTTAGCCATGCGGGCTTTTCATTTCAGCTGTGAGGCGAATGACAACGTCGTTAGCCGGGTGAGGAGACCACGTTTGTTCAATGAACAGAATAAAAAAAGAGGCGCATCTACTTCGGTCGAAGAACCATGGCATAAAAAGGGGTGAGATAGGATTCTGAATTATTAAGTGACCAATGAGCATGTGATGACCAAAGATACGCACACAGATCCAAGGGAAAACAATAATTGTCTTCCGACAATGAGAACCGAATAAAATGGGAATACCTAAGAAATTTTTATGCATAAAAAATCAACAAATAATAGTTAATTGTATATGCTTTCCTTGAATATACAAAAATCTATATCAGTTTGTTCATATCTATTTATTAATCATATTCGTTGTATAATGGTTATTGGAAGTTCAAATCCTGAACAAGACTTTTCATTTCACATATCGGTAAGACCCTCGGGAAAGGTATGAATCCAGCAATTCTCCTTCCAGCTATGGGTAAATAGTAGGGCTCTTTAGTTTTGGTGTGACAACCAGTCTAGTAGAAGAAAAACTGAATTCAAACTCCGCTTAAAAATTGACCATGTGTCTCATCTTGCTCGTGGGGGAAGGGTTGTAATCTACTAAGTTTTTGCTTAGATGTAGCTCAAGGTAGTATAAATTGGGCACCTAATAAGATTGAGACTTACTTGTGAAGGTTTGCTAATCTTGCTTGCTAACCATTACACTACCAGAGACGCCCTCGTATGGGGAGAGGTTGGATAAATACTCAATCCCTTTATAAAAATCGAACTCACTAACAGTAGTCCGTTAGTCTATCTTGCTTACAGCATGTAATATGCCCTTCTATCTATCATGTAGGTTCGTATGTCAAACTGAACATTGATCTTGTCACTTGAAAGAGAAACTGCAGACTGTCCTAACTTAATCTGATTGATAGAATCCAGGTCACACACACACACACACACACACACACACACACACACACACACACACACACACACACACACACACACACATATATATATATATATATATAATTTTGTGTAAAAGCTTAAGTTTCAAGAGATACAACGAGCGAAATGCATATATATATATATATATATATATATATATATATATATATATATATATATATATATATATATAAGCTTTTGCAGAAAATTATAATTACATATATATATATATATATATATATATATATATATGGAGAGAGGTATAAATGCTGATTATGTAATAGCTGTTCACTAATACGCTATATTTTCTTAGTAACCAGGCTTCTGTCACTGATACTCTGAGATTTCATGCCTAGACAGATGAACACACAAATAGATATGCTCTGGCTGGTATAGTTAATTATGAACGGAATGAGATACATTTTTGATGCTCCCGACATACATGCATAAATGCAAGAACTTGTACAGAGAGAGAGAGAGAGAGAGAGAGAGAGATGTGTGTGTATGAGATAGAGAATGTACGTATGTGTGTGTGAGAGAGAAAGAGAGTATGTATGCATGTGTCTGTATGAGAATGAATGAGAGTATGTATGTATGTATGTATGTATGTATGCGGGAAAGGGAGAGAGACAGAGTGTGACAGAGAATATATGTATGAGAGAGAGAAAGCTTGAGAGATTGAGAGTACATTCGTGTGTGTGTGTGTGTGAGAGAGAGAGAGAGAGAGAGAGAGAGAGAGAGGGAGTGTGTGTATGTATATGTTTTAGAAAGAGATAGTGTGTGTGTGTGTGTGTGAGAGAGAGAGAGAGAGAGAGAGAGAGGGGGGAGTATGTGTATGTATATGTTTTAGAAAGAGATAGTGTGTGTGTGTGCATGTAGATGCGGAAGATATAATAAGAATGAGAGAGAGAGACAGAAAGAGAGAGAGAGAAATAGTATGTATATATAGATTTGTGTTTGTGTGTGTGTGAGAGAGAGAGAGAGAGAGAAAGAGAGAGTGTGTGTGTGTGAGAGAGAGAGAGAAAGAGAGAGAGTGTGTGTGTGTGAGAGAGAGAGAGAGAGAGAGAGAAAGAGAGAGTGTGTGTGTGTGTGTGTGTGAGAGAGAGAGAGAAAGAGAGAGAGAGAGAGAGAGAGAGAGAGAGAGAGTGTGTGCGTGTGTGTATGCATGCGTGATAGATTATGAGAATGAGAGTGTATGCGTATATGTGAGTATGTGTGAAAGAGATAGAGTGCATGTATGTATGCACGCGTGTGTGTGTGTGTGTGTGTGTGAGAGAGAGAGAGAGAGAGAGAGAGAGAGAGAGAGTATGTGTGTATATATTTGTACGTGACTGAATTATATGTCATTTAAGGATAAAGTTAGTCCTCTCTGGTGTAAGGTAGGTAGGTGTCTAGTCCGACAGACATTTATTAAGTGAATTGGTTGCCAAGATCGGGTAGATCGGAATTGCTTGTGATTGAAAAGTTATTGATTTAATGGTTACATGGACTGTTCAATACATCTTGGATAGGTGTTGATGAGTATCTCTTAGCTTGACGTCAATCATCTTGGGGGATTATAAATTGGAGAGTGAGGTCAATTAATCAGTGGACGGAATAGAGTTTCTTTGTATCGATTATGACTTATCGAAAAAGGAAATGAGTCAGACAAATAAGACTTTCTTTTAAAGGGTTAATGAAAACGGAAGTACCTTTATTAACAATATATGGACCTGTATTCCAAATATATGGTTTGGCTTCTTTGTTTAATGATACATCAACCTTCTTGGGTTATTTAATGCTAAGGCCATCCATGTAAAAGAACAGCAGTAATTTTATTTAACCCATAGCTGGGGGATAAAGGTGTTCATATTTTTACCAAGGGTAGTAGTCCAAAACTAAACGTAATAGGTCGACTTGAGTTCGAACTCGCTTACTTAGCGATCGCAGTCCAACACTTTAGCTATTACGCCACGAAATATATAGGTCTTTGTTAAAAATATATGAACCTTTATTCAAGATATGTGGATATTCAAAATATACGGATCTTTACCAAAGAGTGTTCTTATTGAGTGTTTCTATTTAAAATATATGAACCTTTATTTAAAATATTCGGACCTTTATTCAAAATATAAAGATCCTTATTCAAAATGTGTGGACCATCATTCCAAATATATTGATTAAAGATATCTGGGTATTTTTGATATATTGATTAAAGATATCTGGGTATTTTTTAAAAAAATACGTGAACCTGCATTCAAAAATTAATGTTTTTTATTCAAAATATATGGACCTTTATTCAAGATATATGAACTTTTATACATGGACCTATTTAAAATATACAGACATTTATATTTTGTTGGAAAAGGGCACCTCTGGTGGTGTAATGGTTAGCAAGCTAAACTAGCAAACCTACACGAGTGAGTTCGAGTCTCATTGGGCGCCCCTTTCATTCGGCCTTGTGCCACATCGAAGCAAAGAGCTTTGTAAATTACTACACGAGTGAGTTCGAGTCTCATTGGGTACCCCATTCATTCGGCCTTGTGCCACATCGAAGCAAAGAGCTTCGTAAATTACTATATTTTGTTGGAAAAACTCTCGCTGTATAAAAGCAAAAAAAAAAAAAAAGAAGAAAGGAAAAGATAGAAAAACCCTACCAACCATATGTCAATGTCGAATATTTTCCCTTATCCTTGAAAATATACAGCAAAGACACAATAATTTACGTGGGTGGATTTAGCTCGGGGGACTTCGACTTTGACAGCTGAATTAACTTAGCGAAACAATAGAGGAAATATCAGGGTACGTTGCCATTTGGTGAAGAGTCTAGCCAAGTTCATTTCGTGAAAAGGCTACTTCTGTTATGATGTGATCGTTCGTGGAGAAGTCAGAATCAGAATCTCTTTACAAGCTCGAAAAGTTTTAACTATTTGTTTTCTTCTCTCTTGATTCTTTGTGATGATTGCATTATTCAGGTTCTCTAACTGAGATGTATCTCTCTGTTCACCCCTCTCACGGCACCACCAAGTGCGAGCTGACTTCAAGTAACAATGCAATTCTCTGAATCCTTCTGTTCAACTATTCTTTTCGACTTTCCTTGACCTATCTCTCATCATCAGTTACTATTAATGTTTTCAACTTCTCAACGTCAACAAACTGTACCATGTGACTTCGAAAATAGCTTTGTTTCGCTTCTCCTCTCCGATCGCGATTAGACACAAGGTCAATTTTAAAGCGTGGGTGCTCCTCTCATGGCCAAAGGTAGTGCCAAAAATAGCTTGACTGTTGGCATTCCCTTCCTTTGGAGGTGACTTCAGACATCAAACAATGAACCTGACATTGCGGACAGCTAATGTAATGACGAACCTAATGTCATTTATGTTGAATCATCTTTTTTAATTGAAAAAGTTTTTTTTGACTCGATTTTTCGTCGTAACTACTACTTACGGACTATTCCGATAAGTCTCGTCTAACTTTGAAAAATATTCCCTTGGGTGTATCTCCTTATACATTTGCTATATATGATCATGTTGCTTATAGAATCCACTGATTAAATCTCTGCATAGGACTGTGGACTCTAACTACAACTGGTATCAGCGTTACCTTTACGTTCCACAACTTTTTCTGGCAAGGTCTACGTATTTATCTATCTCTTTACTTACATTTATTTTCTTGCCCAGTCAGTTGGGGCTGTAGAATACACCGACTGCTTCTCTGCAGAAGGGTAAGACCCCCCCACCAATGAGTGTCCTGATATGACATTAAACCATCTGATGGTGAGGCTCCAGTAATGCTGGATTTTGGGAAATGTGAAGTACCCCTTCATTGCTATCACTCTCAAGTCTACTCTGGCTCAGAGTGGTAGCACCTGAAAGGGTCCTGTCTATGGGTCAAATAGAACTCTTTGACATTTAAACTGAGTGTGAACGAATGACATGCTAAATTGAATTAGTAGAAATCGAACTGTTTGATCATTTAAGTGTGTTTAAACAAATGACTGATGTTCTATTTCTAATAATTTGTAATATAATTGCCGAGGGATTTCGTTTTATATATCTTGCTTTTTGGTTTAGTTAGGCTTAGAACCTTTCGCTTAGCGCATGGGTTAGTTTGGTGCAACATTAACGCAGGTGTTCACGCACGCGCGAAGAGGATGTGTCATTCAGAGATGTCAAAATAAAAATCCCAGATAGGAATTGGGACCAGGGTATTTGGGTGACGTCACGCACCGGAAGCGTGGGCTGAGATTTGAGAAAAAGCAGTTAGTTGAGTTCCCGCCTCAGAAGAAGAAGGTTGACTTTCAGAGCTGGGCGAGGCCAGACGACTTTGTGCGCTACGGGCGCCGCGCGTTTGCTTGGGTTGAGAGCTGACGATGTAAAAGCAGTCAGCATAGAAAGATTGTGTCTTTCTCTCCTCATGTTGAATAACCTTTAACTCAAAGGTAATAAAAAGTTTCGTACCTGAACCAATTTGGTAAAGTTTCGTGTTTTTAGATTTCCTATGTCTATTTTACACATCCGTATATTATGGGTATGTAACAAATTCAGTTTAGCATAAGTGATTTCTTTGCTCACATTTTAAAAGCCAAACATTTCTATTTGACTCCTAGGACCCTATTAGGCGCTACCACCCCCGGGCTAGAGTGGACTTAGAAGCAATGGCAATGAAGGGGTTCTCTGCATTCCCTAAAGCTCCAGAATTACTGGAGCCTCAGCACCATATTCTTTAGTATCATATTCAGGATACTCGTTGGTCGGGTCTTACTCTTTGCAGAGATGCAGTCGGTCTATTCTACAGCCCTAGCCGACTGGGCCACAGGACACTCGTTGAGTGAGCTCTTACCCCTCTGCAGAGATGCAGTTTGTGTACTTTGCAGCCCCCAGTCGACTGGGCTGATGGGATTCTTTAGTTAACGAAAGAAAAGATCTATTGTTTGATAAAGTGTTGCCCAACCCCAACCAGTGGGCGGTTTCGCTAGGCCCAGAATTTTGGTCGTTCCTTTTCATTCTGACTGGAGCCGACTGATTGACGCTTTTCAAAAATCCCCAGCTCTCATGTGTGACCATTTCTCGCGCCTAACAGGAGGGTTCTAGTGATTGATCTTTTGCTGTCGGTTACACAGCCGAGCACTCGATCCACTTCTGGTGAGAGGCAGCCACTTTATAACAATGATTATCCATCTTAATTCTCAACAGGTTGATCGATGCTTAAATTCGATCATTTGGCGGGGTCTGGTGCTTTTAGCGTTATCAAAATCAGTTATAGCTATGTAAATACTGCTGTATACCTGCGCTACTTAGACTTTAAAGAAACACTTGGAGAAAAGGAAAGATGGGAACTACACAAAGGTGCTACATGCTGTCTTGAATAAATCCTGGAAGCAGCACCCTACAAAACAGCAGTTGTACGGACACTTGTCTCTCTCTTACTCATCCCGCAAACAAGTTAGATGAGCAAAACTACAGATCACTACTGTAAAAGTAAGGACAAACTCATAAGTGACGTTCTCCTATGGACACTTACGTATGAATACACCAATGTTGGTCAATTAGCAAAAACTTCCATTCATAAGCTTTGCGCAGACACTAGGTTTTATCTAGAGGACATAAAATGGCTGATCGGAACGGAGGACGAGAGAGAGAGAGAGAGAGAGAGAGAGAGAGAGAGAGAGAGGGGGGAGGGTTTTAAAGGAATCTGTACTGCTATACTCGCTTTAAATGAACCGTAGGGACGCGAGAATTTACGACCATATTGTTAAAAAGAAACATTTCTTGGCTTGGTAAATTACGTTTCATCCTGGACACGTCACGTGGTTAAATGGTGAGCAAGCTAGATTAGCAGACCATGCTTTGTGAATTCGATTCTCACTGGATAAACATGGCCTTGTGCCACATCAAAGCTAAGTTTAGTAAATAACTAACTATAAGAATGGATTAGGGCATGTCATGTGGTGTATTGGTAAGCTAACTAGATAAGTAGAACATTGTAAGAGAGTTCGATTCTCACTGGAGGCACATGGCCTTGTACTACAACTAAACTTAAGTTTAGTAAATAACTTTATATAAGTAGTAAAGTTGGTGACCGTAGTCGAGGGCAACCAGAAGGCTCCCTTTTCAATAGCTACTACACCAAGGTGAAGGAGAGGGCACTACTCCTTTCCCTGGATTGCTCCACTTCACCCTTGATGCGTACCTTATATTGCTGAGTGTTAAGCCAGGAGGTATCAAGTACCATTTTAAAAGTCTTTGGTATGACTCGGCTTGGGATTGAACCCAGGTCTCCCAGACCATTGGCGAACACTCACCCACTTGGCCAATGAGCCGTAGGTACTAGGACAATTCTATTGAGAATAATCGGTATTATCAGAGTGTGTCGTCTCATATTTGCTGTATGTATAAGATTATGGCTAACTTCGTAGGTTCGATCTCTAACAAATAAGAAAACATATTAGTTAGTTAATGAGAGAGAGAGAGAGAGAGAGAGAGAGAGAGAGAGAGATAGTAACTGTACTCGTATTCCGATTCGTGAGGGTGGTATATTTTATCCTCTTTGATATTTTATAACTAAGTGGCCTTGTGCCAGACGAGGTAAAATTCGGTAGTAAGAGTGGAATATCTCTGAGAAGTGTTTATGAAGCTAGTCTGGCTGACCATTACTACTGTAGCAAGTTGAATCCTCATTGAGTCGCTCAAAAATGGTAGCCTTGTACCAGATTATGCAAAACCTGTTCATATAATCCTGCTAACGCCTAACAACAGCCGATAAAATTAAAGACAGGATTGATTTGAATACCAATATATTTCGGTTTGGCTATGAATCTAATTTCCTGAATAGGATCAAGACAAAAAGAGATAAAAATATGCGCGTTCTTATTTGTTTTAGCAAGAATAAATAAAACCTGGAATATATTTCCTTTGGTAAGAGAAGGATAATCTCGGTAGCAATGAAGTTGCTTTCAGCGACTAAAAAATATCTACAAAGAACCAAATAATAGCCGGTACTTTTGTGAGTTACTCTGCCACGTTGGTTACGGGATTTGAATAAAGAGTTTTCTCTTTTCTCCTAGTCAGGTTGCCTGATTCTGTCTGCATTCGTGGGCACAGGTGTCGTTACAAAAACAACAACAACAACAACAACAAAAAACAAAAAACAAAACAAAAGTAAAAGACAAAAACAAAAAAAATAACCAAAAAACAAACTAAAACAACAGAATTTGATTGGAGTACACGATGAAAGTTGTTTTGTTTTACAGCGCATCAACCCTTTTTGGTTCATTTAATGCCTAAGTAAGTCATTTTGATAAAAGTTTCAAAGACTTTAGTTTAGTTTAAGTACACAGTTAAATGTTAAAACAATTCTATTTTAAACAATTCAGTTTAACATAAGTACACAGTTTCAATATCAAAAACAGTTGTATTTCAAACAATTCAGTTTAGCATAAGTACACAGTTTAGTTCTATTTGACCCATAGATAAGACTCTATCACGTGCTACCACTCCGGGTCAAAGTGAACCTGGGAGCGATGGTAATGAAGGGTTAGTCTGCATTCCTCAAAGCTCCAGTATTACTGAAGCATTCAGATATAGTGTCATATCCAGGACACTCGTTGTGGGAGTCTTACTCTTCTGCAGAGATGCAGTCAGTGTATTCTGCAGTCCCAACTGACTGGGCCATTTAATTTGATTTCTGTGGTTAAAGGCATATCGACCTCTGTGGGCTATTTAATGCCAAAGACATCCTTGTTGAAGACAAATAGTGGTATTATATAACTAATGGTTTTCCCTGTGGATTAACCCGAAAGTGAACGTAATAGCACGATTGGAGTTCGAAATCACTTACTACGATGTTGTAGGTCCAGTACGTTAACCATTACGCCATGGGGACTCAACAAATTACATGTGTTACAGATCAGGTAAGAACTGGCAAGCCATCATAATCTTACTTTCTTAAGAGCATGAGTGAAACGAAAATAGGCTCGTCCAGAATTTGAACTCAAATCACCGAGTTAATTCTCTTTGACCATAACCATTACGCTACATATGCCCTTACTCTTATTTCTACCGTCTTGTGTGTGTGTGTGTGTGTGTGTGTGTGTGTGTATGTGTGTGTGTGTTCATGTGTATGGAGAGAGAGAGGGAGAAAGAGAGGGTGAGAGAGAGAGAGAGAGGGGGGTGAGATAAAATGAGGAAGGATTGGTCTGGGCCTCCCGTACGAGTAGAGCAGAAGTTTGTCTGGATGTATCATACATTCGCTATAAAACATCATGGCCATCTTGGTGGGTGGGATCCCTAGAAAAAAAAAACGAGAGAAAGAGAGATTGAGAAGAAATATTTAAACGAATTGAAGAATTGAAAGGACAGAGAGAGAGAGAGAGAGTTTGTGTGTTTATGAGAGGGTGTGTACATATGTGTGTGTGAGAGAGAGAGAGGGAAAGAGAGAAAGAGAGAGAGAGTGTATGTGTGTGTGTGTGTGTGTGAGACAGAGTGAGAGAGAGGGAAAAGAAAGATTAAAACAAATTGAAGAATTGAGAGAGAGAGAGAGAGAGAGAGAGAGAGAGAATGTGTGTGTGTGTGTGTGTGTACGAGAGAGTATATGTTTGTATTTGTGTGTGTATGTGTGTGTGAGTGAGAGAGAGAGAGAGAGAGAGAGACAAGCGAGGGGGATTCAGTCAGTATATTTTTAATTCTGCTGACAGGTCTGCAAGATAGAGAAAACCATTACATTTGTTTCAAAAATGTATTCTCCCATTTACAAAAGTACGAATCCAACTTTTATTTTATTTCATTTGATTTATTTTTAACCAAAAAATGACTTCCCGTGGCGTAGTAGTTAACATAGTGGACTCGAACATCGTACCAAAGGAATTCAAACTGTAGTCATGCTGTTGCGTTCACTTTCGAACTAACACCTGTGGGAAAGGCATGAACTCCCTTGTCCCCTAAAGCTATGAGTTAAATAGTACCGCAACTGTTATTTCACGTGGATGGCTTTAGCATTAAATAACCAAAGAAGGTTGATATGAGATTAAACAAAGAAATCAAACATTTGCTGTAAAACATCAGGGCCATCTTGGCAGCAAAAACAAGAGAGAGAGAGAGAGAGAGAGAGATTAAAACGATTTGAAGAATAGAAAGGACAGAGAGAGAGAGAGAGAGAGAGAGAGAGAGAGAGAGAGAGAGAGAGAGAGTGTGTATTAGGAAGAGACAAAGAGAAAGTGTGTGTTTATGAGAGATTATGTATGCATGTATGTATGTGAGAGAGAGGGAAAGAGAGAAAGAGAATGTGTATGAGAAAGCGCGCGCACGCGCGCGCGAGAAAAAGAGAGACAGAGAGAGAGAATGAATATGTGTATGTTTGTGAGTGTGTGTGAAAGAGAGAGAGAGAGAGAGAGAGAGAGAGAGAGAGAGAGAGTGAATGTGTGTGTATGTGTGTGTGTGTATGAGTGAGTATATATGTGCGTGTGTGAGAGGGAAAGAAATCAAACTTTATTAAAAAAGAAAAAATAGAGCCAATCCATCTGCGACATCGTGGCAATGCTACAGATAATTTTGATTCTCATTGTCATAGTCCCGCCAGCGATTAAATCGAATATCCCTCGTTTGTCATAAGCAGAGCAAAGCGTATCGATTCCTTTGTCCTATTATAACCCACTCGCAGTCGTCTCTCGTTTCCGGTTTGGCTTGGAGTTCGTTTTATCCTCTCCCTGCTGTTTCCGGATTCTCTTTTGGTCATTCTTTCTCCATTAACTTTTGAGTTTCTTTTACTGATCTAAAATAAGAAACGGGTATCATTGCCATCCAACTCGCTCAACATGCCTGTCTATTAATTCTTCTACCCAGTGACGCAGAACTAGAAGCATTATTTGGCATGTTGGCCACTGGAAATAGTGCCAACCATTTTAGGAGAATCTTCTGCTCTTCAACTAATAAGGTAGTTCCATCTTCCCTCGATCAAAAGTGAACCTTCTCCAAAAGTGCCATTCGAGCCAGCTAAATGGGTGGAAATCCTACAGAGCCAGAAGAAATAAAGGAAGAAAAAACGAAATTGAAGAAAAAAGAAAGAAAATAACAGAAGGAAAGAAAGATAGAAAAAAAAAGAAATGTATTATACGAAAGGAAGAAGAAAGGAAATAAAAAGAAAAAGAAAGAAAGAAAAGGCAATGAAAGAAAAAGAAAATGAATAAAGAAGAAAGACAGAAAAAGCAATGGAAAAGAAAGAAGAAAAAATATTGAAAAAAAAAGAAGAAAAGAAAAAGAAGAAAAGGCAACGAAAAGAAGACAGAAAGAAGGAAGTAAAATATTATACAAAAGACGTAAGAAAGGAAACAGAAAAAAAGAAAGAAAACATAATGGAAAAAAGAAGAAAATAAAGAAAAAAGGAAATAAAGAAAGAAAGAAAAGGGAAGGAAAGGAAGAAGGAAAGAAGAGATGTGTAATATGAAAGAGGGAAAGAAGCAAGGTAACAGAAAAATAAGAAAAAAATGAAAAAAACGAAAATGAGGGAAAAGAAAAAAGAAAAAAAGCAATTGAAGAAAAAAGAAAGACAGAAGGAAAAAAGATAGAAAGAAGGAAAAAAGAAAAGGCAACGAAAGGAAGAAAGAAAAATGTCGACCAGAATAAGTTACTTAGAGTCGAATTCGACGGAGAACTAACATTCATCTCTCATATAAAATATCTAAAAACCAAATGCACCAGACCCCCACAACTTTTACGATTGAATGTCCATACAGAATAGGGAACTGGTCAAGAAATGCTCCTTAAAAAACACAAATCACTGATCCGCTCACAACTTGACTACACCAGGTTTAACCATAGATCTGCTAGGGGTGGGGGTATTTCCTCTAAGAGCTCTACCTTATACACCACGAAAGTGTTGTCATAAGAACCTTCAGAACTTTTTCAGTTGACAGACTATACACCGCGGCTCATGAAGCACCCTTACAACTCAGATTGGAAAAACTCACTCTCCAATAAAACAAAACTTAAATCCTGCCTATCCAACCCATCTTATGACAGCGTCTTCAATCCTTAGTACAAAGAAGACAAGAAATTTACAAGATAAACCACCTCAATTTATAATATTAAGACATTTGCCAAGAATGAAATAGAATTACAATATCTCATACAAACTATTAGATTTACTATATCCCATTTATGCATTGGTCACACCAGACTAACGCACTCCTTTCTACTCACCACAAGAACAACAATCACATTTTAACATGTCAAATACTCTACAATGTTATACACGATTTCATAGAATGAGTGACTTTCGCTCTCACCAGAAAATGCTTTTTAAACGTAAATAATAAGGAAGATCTATTCGAAAAATATCAACATTCTGTCCTTTTTGAGGGAAACAAAATTATACCAATAAAATAAAATAAAATTAATAAACGTAAACCTGATCAATACTACACGAAGTAATCTCACAACAAAATCTCCGACGATGTTAATTTATCATTGAAACCATGACCCCAAAAGTGTAAAAATAGGTGTACAACGTATAAAATTCTCTAATCTCTGGGGATAATATAACTCCAGATAGGTTGACATGCCGTTGATATCTCTCAACCATCAACCGACCAAAGAAATAAAAGGTAATGGAAGAAAGAAAAGAAAGAAAAAGCAATTGAAGAAAAAAGAAAGAAGGAAGGATGGAAAGAAAGAAGGAAGGAAGGAAGGAAAAAAGGAAATGGCAATGGAAGAGAAAGAAAGAAAGAAAGAAAGAAAGAAAAAGAAGGCAATTGAAGAAAGAAAGAAAAAGGCAATGAAAGAAAATAAAAAAAAGAGGGGAAAAGAAATAAATAAAGAAAAGCTGATGCAACGAAGAAAGAAGAAATGTATGATACTAAAGAAAGATACTAAAGAAAGAAAGAAAAAAGTAATAGAAAGAAAGAAAAAAAGAAAGAAAGAAAAAAGAAAGAAAGGTAAAAGAAAAAAAGAAAGGTAATGGAAAACAAAGGAGAAAGAACGAAAAAAGAAAGAAAATGTAATGAAATTTTAAAAATTTAAAACCAATTAGTTAATTTTTTGGAAGTAAAATTAAAATGTTTTTTCGTCGATGCAAATTTGATCTTATCAAATTCCAGATCCTCGTAATAAATAGTTAATTTGTCTATATTTAGTAATCTCTTTTCACACTGACACTAAACCAACTCACCAGCCTAACACTTGTACGGTAGTTATTTACTAAACTCAGTCTGGCACAAGGTTAGAAGTATTGGGCATCCATTGAGAATAAAACTCACTAACAACAGAATGTTAACCTAGCTCGTTAGCCATTACACCACGATTGGTAGCAAAATGGTTATTTAATAAGAATAGCTTAGATCTAGCATAAAACCACAAGTATGCTGCACCCAGTGAGGATTAAACTCACTCCTTAGCAATGATGCATCAGCGAGACAAGCATGCTAACCATTGCACCCCGATGTTGCGCCTGGACTCAGAGTATATTTTTTGTGTCAGTCGTGTTCTTGACTTAGGGTCGGATGCAGCAAAAAGCGTGGTGTGTTATGTCCTGTGGATCCCGACATTGACAAGTACCTCCCTAAAGCATAAAAAGGGAGGGTCAGAATAGCCTTTGTAGCAATTATCACGGGGGCAGTGTAATTAAAAAAATATCTGATCACACTGAAGAGCTTGGGTCCCTACTTTAAACTGTTCGTGAGTCGTAAACTACCTCACAGAGGTAGTTATATCATCATGATCATCATTAAACTTTGCTGACAGCACAGAATCCCTTGATTCTCTCATCATCCATCCTTATCAGCCATCGCACTTGGTAAGTCATCTAGACACCACAAGTGCTTGCACAGAGCTGATGAATGTAAGTTTTTATTGATCGGCCAACACTGGTGAGTCCATGTGTAGGAGTCCATAGGTAACGTTGCTTTTGATGGTTTCTTTAATAGCATATCAACCTTCGCGGCTTATTTAATGCCAAAGTCATCCTCGATAACCTGTATATAGCAGTCCATTCTTTACCTGTGCGTTTGTTGATATCACTTTTAGTAGATGAGATATTGCAACCGAGATATACGAACTGGTTTCTTTATTTCAGAGGCATGTCATTTAATGAGGAAATGGCACTGTTTTGATTAATACACATGAACTCTATTTTTGATTCATTAAATTATAGCTAAATATCAAAATAATACCTTCTGTCTGTTTTTAATTGTAATTGTTCCTCTTATAAATAAGTAAAAATAAAGTTAGCGACCGTAGTCGAGGGCAACCCGAAAGCTCCCTTTTCAATAGCTACTACACTGAGGTGGATTGCTCCACTTTACCCTTGATAGGTACCTTTTAATGCGGAGTGTTAAGCAAGGAGGTATCAAGTACTATTTTTGAGTCTTTGGTATGATTCGACCTGGGATTGAACCCCGGTATACTTGGCCATTGGCGAACACTCTTGTAATGTTCCTCTTATAAATAAGTAAAAATAAAGTTAGCGACCGTAGTCGAGGGCAACCCGAAAGCTCCCTTTTCAATAGCTACTACACTGAGGTGGATTGCTCAACCTTACTCTTGATACGTACCTTTTAATGCTGAGTGTTAAGCAAGGAGGTATCAAGTACCATTCTTGAGTCTTTGGTATGATTCGAACTGGGATTGAACCCCGGTATACTTGGCCAATGGCGAACACTCTACCCACTAGCCAACGAGCTGGTATAAATGCCTCGCTTAGTCAGTAGAGCACGAGACTCTTCTATAAATTAGATAAGATAAATTAGAAATGAGACGCGCGTTTACGTGCGTGTGTCTACGTATGTATTTTCTCTCCAAAAATTCAAGAAAATTAAGGTCTTAAATAGTTTCCAAAAATAAAGAAAAAATTATTTAAAAAAAAAAAAACGGTATTATTTATTTCACCGTTGAGCGATTTATACATATATGAGAGAGATGTTATTTTTCACCCTTCGTCCCCGGCGGCGGGAAATAAGATTAAACATTCTGGGAGGTCGGGCGCATGTTTGAGAGAGACTAGATAATATGACATATCAATAGACTGATTCACCAGGATTTGGCATTAAATAACCCATAAGGGTTGATATGGTTTAACACACAACCAACCAACCAACCGTTTATTTAATAGCTGAACATTCTGGCCAAGTAAATTATACCTTTAAACTAAGTAGATTAAATTATTTAAATTAGTGGTATAATTTTTTCTGAGCTATGCAGAGAAAAATATTATGAAGAAAAAAAACTATGAAATTCATTGACAAAAAAAATTAGAATGAATATTTAGTTAACCCTCCTCGAGCTTTTACGACTGCCATCTTTCAGGCATGGATTTCAATAATTTAAATTTCTTTTACCAAATGCTTCCAACTTTCTCGAATAACTTTTAATAGATTTTCTTTGCTAGAGGGAGCCTTCTCATGGACCATCAAAAAACAAAAACAAAAACTTTCCCTATAAATTTCCATTTGGATTTAGAACTGGACTATTCGCTGGCTATGTCATTGATTTTCTATGTCTTTTCCGAAGAAAAACTTTAATTTACTTTGCTCTGAAAAATGACTTCTTCATCACCAAACCAATTTTCTATCGATGAAAAGAGAAAATTATCCAGGATTTCTAGGTACGATTGTTGAGAAAATGATAGACATCTACCATGATACTTTAGATTACACAATATCAGGAATGACTGGGGAAATTTGTTTTCTTCAAGTACTTATCTTTATGTTTCATTTGAATGGCACCCGACAAAAGTTCTCGCATCATTGCTTTACCAATGCAGATTCTTGATTCATTACTGAATAACAATTTTATCCAATTGTTCACACACCATGATTGTTTTTCTTTAACCTGCTGGTGTTTTGGTGCTGGTTTTTGTTTGGCTTTTCTTGATGTAAATCCCATATCATTCAGTAGATTTCTTATAGTTACGTCACAAATATTGACTTTTCACCAATTTGTTTCTCATTTGTTTTTTGTACATTTTCTATTTTAAAGACATTGATAAGAATTTTCTAGCCTGACGTTTCTTATGGTTTGCCAGAATGTTTTCCTTTTTTAACCACCCTATTTCTGTAACATATTGACCTTTGACCCAGCCGTCAATCAAGAAACAGGTGCATCCGGTCGAAGATATCAGGGCATAACCTTGACTGTTGACGGGTTGAATTGGGTGTAGATGCGACGCTCATGGGAAGCAGGTGGATGTCAAACAATGATATAACCCGGTGCGACAGGAAGTTCAGTTAGTTTGGAGTCAGTTAGTTGGAGATAAGATGCTTGGAGTGGGGTTTGAGATTTTATTGAAGAAGATATTCTGAAACAGGGGATTGGAGATTAGATAATTAAGTATATGCGCAAAATTTTGACGATATCGTATGTGCCGGAAAATTCGTGGACTCGGTTTTGAATTGTTCTTGAGGGGGAAATGTTGTTGGCTGAATGGATAAAAGTTTGGGTGGTTTAGGAAAGAACACCCGGCATATTTTAAAATAAGCAAGAAAAAAAGAGGGGTACTCGCAAGCTATTGAGAAAGTTTTATTAATAGACCAGGCTTATTTTATGGAAATATGGGTAGAAATTGAATAAACGGGGAAGCGAACCTATAGTTATTATATTAAGGTAAAGACAGAAAGAGGCAGATATAAGGTTTGAACAAAAAGGATAGTGAATGAGCAATTTATTATAAAAAAAAAGAAAAAAAAAAGAAAAGAGAAAAGTACAGGACAATGGAAGAAGAGAAAGAGGAAAAGAAAAGAAACTTGAACACTGTTGAACACAGCACAAAGAAAAAAAAAAGAAAGAAAAAACGAACATTTTTTTTTTAGACAGTGTATAGATTGAAAAAAAAAAGAAGAAAAAAGCGGAACATTTGTGAACTTTAATGGTGGACATGTTGTTTTGACTTGTTGACTAGTAGTGAAAATTTGTAAGAAAAGAGAGTTTGTTTGTGTTTAAAGGCGACATTAGAAATTTTTTTTTCTGTTTTATATTATGAAAAAAAAAAAAAGAGTAACACATTGCTAATAAATATTTTGCGTGGTCTATTTTAGGTGGTTTGCTGCATGCGTGTCAGATTGTGATACATTCGGATGTATTGTTGTTTGATTGAATTGTGATGCATTGTTTTGGGCCATGATTTTTGTAGATTTATGTGGAATGTTTTGGGTTTTGAAGATATTGTGTTTTAGTTTGTGGGATTCTCTGGTTACTCCAGGTAGGAACCTGTTGAGCGAAGGACTGGAGTGTGGTCACGAGGAATCCAGGCGAAATGTATTGCTGGAATGACCAGGGTCACTAGGTTTGTAACCAGGATCTGGGACCAGTGTATGGTCCTTTTAGGGTTTTCAGATTCTTCAAGGAAGTACAGAGGGCCCTGTTGTGTTTGGGAGGATAAAAGATGCATCCGTATTGTACTTTGATGCACACATGTTAAGATAGCCAACCGCACAAAGATAGTGAAACAAATTTAGATGATAATTAGCCGGGCAAGTGTTACATAGGAAGAAGGTCACCTAATTAAAATTTTGTTTTTTGCTGTGGTTCAAGTAATTTCTTTTTGTGTTTTTTTTTCAGCTATTTGTTGTCCTTGAGAATTATTTTGTAAAATGTGTGTGTGAGGGGGGATGGAAACGAACGTGAAGAAAATTCTACATGTGGAATTTTGAAAAATAATTATGGGATGATTGACCTTCGACCCAGCCGTCAATCAAGGAACAGGTGCATCCGGTCGAAGATATCAAGGTATAACCTTGACTCTGGAAGGGTTGAATTGGGTGCAGATGCGACGCTCAGGAAGCAGGTGGATGTCAAACAATGATATAACCCGGTGCGACAGGAAGTTCAGTTAGTTTGGAGTTAGTTAGTTGGAGATAAGATGCTGTAGAGAGAACCAGCACCCAGCAGAGGGCTATGGGCCCACAGGACCCCCGATTGAGCAGCCCGGCAGAACGAGAAAGAAGTGCTGCTAAAGACAAAGGAACTGGGGTTCAATATGTTGCAGTTTGTTCAGTCTCCAAATCATCTCTTACACATAACCCTTTCGCAACCATTTCGAATAAAGTGTGAGAGGTATATTTTTCTAAAGAAGTGTGTTCGTTCGTCATTATTGTGTTGACTATGTTTCCGCATGTATATGTATATAGTTGTATATGTATTACGGCTATGCAACATTTCTACAACTTTTAAAAATGTATATTCAATACAAAAATTATAAATAAATTCATATGTTTAAAGCTTGGCATAAAATACAATCACATATGCTTAAATGTTCGACTGTTAATCAGATATCGGTTTAAATAACAAAAAAGCTTTCCTAACGTTTGATAAGTTTCTATCGGTATAAAAAAAGAACATATTCCCTGTATAGTTTGCGAAAATACATATATAAACTTATGATATATTACTAATGTCCGGTGTTATTACCGGACATTGGCCTAGCGGTTAGAGTGTTCGCCAATGGCCCGGGAGATCTGGGTTCAATCCCAGGTCGAGTCATACCAAAGACTCAAAAAATGGTACTTGATGCCTCCTTGCTTAACACTCAGCATTATAAGGTACGGATCAAGGGTAAAGTGGAGCAATCCAGAGAAAGGAGTAGCGCCCTCTCCTACACCTAGGTGTAGTAAGCTATCAAAAAGGAAGCCTTCGGGTCACCCTCGACTATGGTCGCCAACTTTACTTTTACTTTTTATATTACTAATGCAACAACTATAAGAGTGTATTATCAACTAATACATTAAAATAATGGAAATGTTTGATTTCTTTGTTTAATGGTATATTAAACTTCATAGGTTATTCAATGCCAGAGCCATCCGTGTTGAAGGCAATCAGTGATACTATTTAATCCATAGCTTGAAGAAAGTATTATACCTTTCCCAAGGGTATTAGTCCGAAAGTGAACATAATGGCGCGACTGGAGTTCGAACTCTTTTACTTTGAGCCCGCCGTCCAACACTTTAGCCATTACGCCACGGGGACTCCCACAAATAATGGAAAAGCCTTCTAAACGTTTGATGAATTTACATAACAGGTTTAAATATATGTTGTCTTTGTTTTTCCATACTATCCTTCCATCTCCATCTTTTATAACTCTACTGTTCCTCTTCCCCAGCCCAGTTGGGCTGTAGAATACACCGACTGCACCTCGATAGATGGGTAAGATATCCCCCTAACATGCCCTGGATATGACACTTAATAATCCGATGGTAAGGTTCTAGTCCTGGAGCTTTGGGGAATGCAGAGTACCCCTTCATTACCATTGCTCCCACGTTCACTCTGGCTCGGACTGGTAAGACCTGATAGGGTCATATCTATGGCCCAGATAAAACTGTTTGATATTTAAACTGTGTGCAAACGAATGACATGCTAAATTGAATTGGTAGAAATAGAACTGTTTTATCATTTAACTGTGTAAACAAATTCAATTAAACATCATTCATGTTTAATTGAATTGTTAGTGATACATAACAATATTCGGAATCATTTAACTGTGTGCAAACGAATAATTAATATTGAATAGAATTATTAATGTTTGATTGCAATAATTGAAACCATTTAACTGTTAAGAAACAGTAGCACTACTAGTGGGCAAACAAATTATTTCTCATTTAAAAATGAAATTACCTACAAACTATTCACTTACAAATTATATCTCTATCTATATTTATTTGAATGAGTGCAAACAAATGACTGATGTTAAATTGTTACTGTTACATAGCAGTACTTGAAACCATTCAACTGTGTACAAATAAATCAATAATAATAAATAGAATTATTTGTGTTAGATAGAAATACTCGAAACCATTTAACTATGTGTAAAGAAAAAATAAGCTTGGGCTAGTTTAAAAATGTTATCTACAAAATGTGTTGAGAAATAATATATGAAGAGGATTTGGCATTAAATTACCTACAATGGTTGATATACCATGAAATCAAACCAAACCAAATCTTATCCTTTTAAACTTTTAAAAATCGTTTTGTTTCACAAAAGCAGCTGAATTCATACGCTGTGTGTTGAATAAATATCGAGATTGATGTTGTATTTACGAAGAGAGCATCAAACGAAAGAAAGAAGGAAAGAAAGAAGAGTAAATAAAAGAATTTCTGGGGGTGTGTCCACCGATCACCGAATAGTCACGGCGAAAATACGGTTAAGCCTACAAAAAAACGACAAACGAACAGCGACCACCAAACACTATGACTGGGCCCTATTAAACAACAAAGATGTAAGAGATAAATACGTATTAGAATTAAGAAACAGATTCGAAACACTACAAGAAAAGACGGAAAAAAGTACACCAAACGACGAATACGAAAATTTCGTCAATGCACACCTTGAGGCAGCAGCAAAATACATTCCAACAAAAATTAAAACTAAATATAGAGTCCCATGGGAAACTTTAGCGGTGAGAGAAAAACGTGCACTAGTGAAAACAGCCTCCAAAAACTATCGAAAAAACCCAACAAACACAAATGCCTTAAAACTAAAAACGGCACAATATCAATTAGCAGGCATATATATAAAGGAACAGACAGAATACATTCAAAATCAGATAGATAAGATTAGAGACTCGGTGGAAGATAGACAATCTAGAATTGCCTGGCAAACAATAAACGAAGTGAGCAGAAGAAAGAACACGGCCAAAGCAAAACTTAAAGCAGCAAACCAACAAGAAAGAATAAAACTGTGGAAACAGCACTTCGAAAACTTACTTGGAAACCCACCAAAAATAACGCCTGAACCAATCACCAGAATAATTAGCAAACAATTAGACATTAAACTTGGACCGTTCACACAAGAAGAACTCGACTCGGTTCTCAGAAAAATTAAAAATAGGAAAGCTGCAGGACTGGACGAAATTCCCCCGGAAGTATGGAAGACCAGACAATTCGACGACATACTGCTCCGACACTGCAACGCAGTATACAATCAAAATCCGATAGAAAAATGGACGAAGGGATGCATACTCCCCTTCCCTAAAAAGGGGGACCTCGGATTAGCCAAAAACTACCGAGGCATAACACTTACATCCATAGCTGCCAAAATCTACAATGCCCTACTACGAAACAGAATAGAACCCAAAATCGACAACATACTTAGAAAAAACCAAAATGGCTTCCGAAGAAATAGATCTACGACCTCACAAATATTAACCATCCGCAGAATCCTTGAAGGTGTACGGGCAAAGAACCTACAAGCGACATTAATATTTGTCGACTTTACCAAGGCTTTCGACTCCATTCACAGAGGAAAGATGGAACAAATCCTACTAGCGTACGGCATACCTAAAGAAACCGTAGCGGCAATAACGATTCTCTATAGAAACACTAAAGTAAAAGTACGATCACCAGATGGAGACACAGAATACTTCGACATAGTAGCAGGAGTACTACAAGGAGACACGCTGGCTCCGTATCTCTTTATCATTTGTCTAGACTACGTACTTAGAACATCGATTGACAAAATCAAAGAGAATGGCTTCGAACTGACGAAGAAAAGAAGCAGAAGATACCCCGCAACAACAATCACCGACGCCGACTACGCCGATGACATAGCGATACTGGCAAATACACCTGACCAAGCCGAAACACTTCTGCATAGTTTGGAACGAGCAGCAGCAAGCATAGGCCTCCATGTTAATGCACATAAAACGGAATATATGTGCTATAACCAAACGGGGGACATCTCCACTCTAGAAAGAACCCCTCTTAAACTAGTAGACAAATTCACGTACCTAGGAAGCAGCGTCGAATCAACCGAAAAGGACATCGAAACGAGGTTAACGAAAGCATGGACAGCTATCAATAGGCTATCGACTATATGGAAATCAGACCTAACCGATAAAATGAAACGCAGTTTCTTCCAGGCAGCGGTCACATCGATACTGCTATATGGATGCACTACATGGACGCTAACAAAACGGCTGGAGAAGAAACTAGATGGCAATTACACAAGAATGCTGCGTGCAATCCTCAACAAGTCCTGGCGGCAACACCCAACAAGACACCAACTGTACGGCCACCTGCCCCCTATCACGAAAACTATTCAAGTTAGACGAACCAGACATGCAGGACATTGCTGGAGAAGCAGAGATGAACTCATAAGAGATGTACTCTTATGGATCCCCACACACGGCCGCGCAAAAGCAGGACGACCAGCACGAACGTACATTCAGCAGCTATGTGAGGATACAGGTTGTTGTCCTGAAGACCTGCCTAGGGCGATGAACGATAGGGAGGAGTGGCGAAAGAGGGTCAGGGATATCCGTGCTGCCAGCACGATATGATGATGATGAAGTTCCATAAAACTTATCGCTACAATTATTTGAATGTTAGCAACTCAATTCGGACACTTGTAGCTGAGAAAATGTATTATGCTTTGATATTTACTCGTGATAAACAATGTTAAACAATTCACGACGAATTAACAACATATTTCTTGCTTTAGCAAACTGAATTGAATGAATACAGAAATGACATGAAATACTAAAAACTATATTATTTTTTTTAGTATTTCATTTGTAGAGAAAGAACCCAATCGTGTAGTTGAAGAGTTTTTGATATAAGTTAAAAGTTTTTAGAATAGAATAGAATAGAAGTTGTTGCGTGAAGACTTATATCAAGGCGTTGTATCGTGAGCCATTCACACATGGTCTGTTAAGTCAAGAGCATCCCCTGACGGGAAACGCTCACGCATGAGTGTGCTTCTGGTTGTCGAAGCAGGAACAAGAGAGAGAGAGAGAGAGAGAGAGAGAGAGAGAGAGAGAGAGAGAGAGAGAGAGAGAGAGAGTTTTCTGCGCCTTTTATATGCTACATTGGTCACGCCACGTACCAGCTATTAAAAGTATTATTTGGAAGGCAAGGGATGTATTTGTTATACAGCCTACTGGTAAACAGTAATGGGTATGTCTCATTCCTCATAAATACGTTTGATACTTTTGTGAGGGTCGATAATTAGCTAAGTTGTCACCACTAGAAGTGGTTACCTTCTTCACGCTGTTGGCGTGTATTGTATTTGTTTAATATTATATAGATTTCCATTTCATTTACAACCTTCGTTTTGGTTATTTTTTATTCAGTAACCTTTTGTTCGGTTACAATACTAGGTTAGTATGACATCTTTACAGAAGACATAGTTAAGATTCTCTAAATAAATAAATGAAAGAAGACATGTAGAAAGAATATCTATCTATCTATCTCAGTTTTCTTTGTTCATTACTTAACTGTTTCTTTATTTTTTTCACCCAAAACTTTCAGCCTAGTCGGCTAGAGCAGTTGAATACATCGATTGCACTTCTGCAGAAGAGCAAGACCCCACAAAGAGTGTACCAGACATGGCGTGGCTCCAGTCTTGGAGCTTTGGAGGATGTAAAGTTACCCTTTCATTGCCATTGCACCCACGTTCACCCAGATTGGTAGCACCCGATAGGGTGATATCTATGGGTAAAAATTAACAAACTATGTGTATAAACAAATGACTGATGTTAAGTTGTGACTGTTATTGCGCATCACTTGAAATTATTTAACTGTGTGCAAAAAAGAGCTCAGTTTCGTTTAAGAATATTATCTACAAAATGTGCTTACAAATCATATATATATAACCAAACCAAACCAAATACTATATATTTAATATATATGTTTAAAGAAGATTTGGCATCAAATAACCAACAATGGTTGATATGCCATAAAACACAACCAAACCAAATCATATATATCTAATATATAGTGTGACGAGGAAATACGACACCCTCATACATTCACTGGGTTGTGGGGAAGTGGAAGTGGAGGCAGTGGAAACGCTGTCTCTCTTCAACTCTCCTTATTAGCATTAGAAAACATAGTCATAAGAGAACCACACTCACTATTAACTATGTATGCATCAGCGGAGAGAGGCCGACAGCGACCGTGATTGGGGCGGAGGAATAAACGGCCAAAAAGCCAACACGTGGTCGTTTTTTAAACTGCAGAAAATAACCAGTTGCCGGTAGTTCGTGGGAGAGATAAGACTTGTAGTTTGGATACGGAAAAAACCCATATTCCAAGAAGTCATGCCGCACAGAGAACACTGAGAGGAAAAAAGCTTCTCCTTTGAATAAATTCGAACTCCGGGGTCTGGGAACCACGTCAACTGAAACACCCAAAGTTGGAGATTTGTCCACGAGGAAAGAGATCTGAAATAAGACGGAGGCGGCCGTGGTGTAATGGTTATCCTCGCAGAAAATGGACTCGGAGACACGAGTTCAAATCCTGGACGAGATTGATTGCATTTCACATAGCACTAATACCTTTGGGAAAGGTATGAATCCAATTATTCTCCCTCCAGCTATGGGTAAATAGTAGGACAGACTAGGTTTTTCAGCCTTGGTTAGGCAACTAGTCTAGGAGAAGGAAAACTCTGAATTCAAACCTGTTAAACTCCGCTTAAAAAATTGACCTTGTGTCATATCCTGTCCGAGCGGAGGGGTTGGTAAATATGATAAGACGTGCATCTTTCTATCAACGCGTTATGGGAGCCCATAACGAAAGGAAGGAGAGAAAAGAAAAGACTTTGCTAAATCCCAAGTAAGGGAAAATACAACTGAATTACTTTTAAGTTTCTCTTCTTATATTCATTCTGATGTGAATAAAAGGTGAATTACCGAAGGAGAGAATATCCCTGATAAAATAAAGGAGAAAAGAAGAGACAATATTCCCCGAATGATAAACTTGAGATTTTGAATTCGTACTCTGCCATCAGACCCAAAGTCTGAAGGAAAGTAGACCGTATCTACCGTGCTGAAGAACTGTGTTTTTACCTTCCGTCCTTTAAAAGAAAACTTTCTCGCTTCTGTCTTTTACCTGAAATGTTTCTTTTTTCTTTCTTTTTGTTCAATAAAAGAATATAATTATTTTAATCTTGTTGACCCAAACACGGCGGTCCAGAATCTTGTTTTATTGTCGAAGTATTGTATTTATTGAAGACCTTGTATTTAAGAGGGAAAGCTAGCCAGTTAGCTGTGTTGAATTTTATTAACTCACCTATAACCCAACTAGTGGCTTTAAAATGTGGTTCAACTAGAGGTTGGTGATATCTGTAATATTAAATAGCGTTGGCAAACCACATCCCACCTATATGTTCAGCTTTAACTGGTGGACTTGGCGGGAACGAACGGAACCCTACAAGCCCGCTGGGTATATGGCGGCGTAACAATAGGTATAAAGAGAATTTGACATTAAATAACATATAATGATTGATATGCCATAAAACCAAACCAAACAAAACCCTATATATTTAAAATGTATGTATAAAGAGGATTTGGCATTAAATAAAATATAATGATTGATATGCCATAAAACCAAACCAAACCAAACCCTATATATTTAAAATGTATGTATAAAGAGGATTTGGCATTAAATAACATATAATGATTGATATGCCATAAAACCAAACCAAACAAAACCCTATATATTTAAAATGTATGTATAAAGAGGATTTGGCATTAAATAACATATAATGATTGATATGCCATAAAACCAAACCAAACAAAACCCTATATATTTAAAATGTATGTATAAAGAGGATTTGGCATTAAATAACATATAATGATTGATATGCCATAAAACCAAACCAAACAAAACCCTATATATTTAAAATGTATGTATAAAGAGGATTTGGCATTAAATAACATATAATGATTGATATGCCATAAAACCAAACCAAACAAAACCCTATATATTTAAAATGTATGTATAAAGAGGATTTGTCATTAAATAACATATAATGATTGATATGCCATAAAACCAAACCAAACAAAACCCTATATATTTCATATATATGTATAAAGAGGATTTGTCATTAAATGGTTGATATGCTATAAAACTCAACCAAACTAAAATCTTTCATTTTATTTCATTTCATTTCTTCAAAAAACGCTTTATCACTTGTTTTCTTCGACCATAATCAATTCAATCTTATATCTAGTTTCGGCATTAAATAATCCATGAGGAGTTGATGTGCCATTAACCAAACCAATGCATTTTACCAAGAGAGCATCCATAAATGAAAGGTTATTTTCTTTAAGAAAGTCCTCTTTGCACCCAACTCATTCATTCCAGCAAATCTTGCATTAATTTTCTATGAGTCAAAGTACCGGTGAAACGCTTCTATTTATTTAGTATAAATCTGTGCCATCTTATTTCTTCTAATGTCCTCCACGTCCTCAAATCTTACTATTAGGATGAATTTTCATTTTAGAAAACAAGAAAAAATCAGGAATTAGTCTAAACAGGCGTCTAGATATGTGGGCATCATCCCTTTATTATATGAACTGTTCAGCTATGAACACATGAAATTTAAAATTTTAAAATTTCAGTTTCGATACCTCGCAAAAACGGGTAGCTGGTATGAAACAAAACTGCGTTGGATGGGGAGGACCCAGTTCTAGAGGTCTCGGGAGTGTGTTGTACCTCTTCATTGCCATTACTTCCAGGTCTACTCTGTTAGGGGCCCAACTATGTGTCAAATCTATGTTAACAAATTATTCTTTTCGATAGGATCGTGTGCAAAAAAAAAAAAACCTCTTAAGAAACAACTGCATAAAATATGTAAATATGAATGTATAACGAACGGGATTCCTAACCTCTAGGCATGAAATAACCTTAGACGGGTTGGAATGCCGTTAGAATAAATCATTTAGGATTTTTATTAAAATTTTAAGTTTTCAGTCTCGATATTTTTTTGATCACACTGATTATTTAAAACTTCAAGTTTGACAGATATAAATGAAAAATAATTAATTTGTATAAGTGTAGTAATTTATAGATCCTTGTTGTCAGATCTTGTTAGGAGATTATCAAAATGAATTAAATATCCATTTGTGGGCAAAAATTGCTATAAGTACAGTCGTCTTGCTAACTGATATATATATATATATATATATATATATATATATATATATATATATATATATTGTGCCTTAAAGTAATTAGAGTTGCGCTGGATGAAGCCGACGTAAATAAATCATCTTCTGATGTTCAAACAATATTTTCATTAGAAACGCGACGAGGATTTATCGATTTAATTTTTTTTATCTTTATTTAACGTTCTACGGCAAAATTTATCAGTTTCTTTAAAACATCCCCTCACAAAAATTACCTTAGGTTTTTTTTTTGTCGTTTTTTTGTTTTCCTTTCAATTATTTTGCCACAATTCTTTGTTTCTATTTATTGTCTGTTGGTCCGAACGTCTACTTGACTCCACTGATTGCTGCAAGTCACGTTAGGGCGAGACTTCGTGACTACTGCAGCATGAACTGCAGCTGCTTTATAGTACAAGGAGGAACATACGCTTTCTTTTCACCGTTATCTTCTTTTAAGTCATTTTAATTTTTTTATAATTATATTTTAGTTAATCTTCCGCGAATTTTGTTTTCTTTTTTCTTTCTTATTGTGTTTCCATTATTTCTGATTTCAGCAAGACGTAAAAGTCACGTTAAATACGAGATCTCTCAGAGAACTGCGGCTTAAAGTCGTTGATTCGTCCTGAAGGGAAAAAGAATTAATCTTTCGGAATGAGAATGTGGCATTTTGCTGTTTTGTGCATTTTTCTTAAATAATCTTTTAGTTTCAATGGCATTCGGAATTTAAAATAATTTACAAACTTTGATTGCGCTGATAGAAAACCAACCAAACAAAACAAAACGTGAAATCGACATTGAAGCTGTATTTACAAAGACAGAAATGAACAATAAATGAAACGTTAATTTTCTTCAAAATTACTGGTTTACTCAAAAAGTATCTAGTGATAGTACCAGTTTTGAAAATTGATACTAGTTTCATTTTGATTAATACTGACCTGTCAGTGAGGTTTAGAATACTCTGACTTTATCTTCTGCTGAAAGTGGGAGTGGGAGTATTTGTTTGGATTTCATCTATCAGTCAAGTATATATTTTCAGAAACCATTAATATTAGATAGGAATACTTGATACCATATAATTCTGGGAAACGTATTTGTATTAGATAGGAATACTTGATTCTGTAGAGTTGGACAAACAAATGATTATTATCGGCAAACAGTGTGATTTAAAAACAAAGATTGGAATGGAACGTTAAAAATGTCTTTTTATAAGTAAACATTTGCAAATTAATCAAATTTCAGCATTAAATAACCCATAAGGGATTGATATACCGTTAAACAAAAAAACCCAAATCAAATCAAACCTTTTTTTTCTCTCTCCTCTTCTCTTTTTCCACTTCTCTTTCTTTTTCTCCTCTATTAGAACCAAAGACGTACAAATGAATCAAATTTCGGCGTTAATTAACGCCGTTATTTAATATTCCGTTAAACAAATACAACTTACTAATGACCAATAATGTTGCAAAGCAGAGAAAATAACTAAGATTAATTCAAATTTAAGAAATCTGTCTCGGCAAATAAAAAAAAAAAAAAACAATGAAAAATCCCAAGATTTCTCTTTAACAAAGAGAAATCTTGGGATTTTTAAGAAAGCATGAATAAGAGAAAGATTGTTGCTTAAACTTTGAAGCGTGTTATTTCTTTTCTTTTTTTTTTTTATCTTTCTTAATCTAAAAGTTATGAGTTCAATATTTCAGGCAACATTTATGTTAACGAACAGGCAATTTTGGAAATTGATACTAACTACACCTTTGCATTTACCGCCATATCGAGATGCTAATTTAATTATATTTAACTCCAATATTTTAGAAGTTTTTTTTTTATCTTCCTTCTTTCTTCAATTTGGTAGATTATTGGAGTAAAAGAAATATGCAAGTAAATGTGTCTAGTAAATTAATCCTATTTGTATTTACGTTTCTTCTTTTTCTCTCGTTATATATATATATATATATATATATATATATAGATAGATAGATATTGGTTAGTCGGGGTTACAGATGGATTAGACCTGCCCCACCAAAAAAGGGTGTCTTGGGTATGACACTGAACTGGATTTAATGGTGAGACTCCTGTTCTTGAGACCTGCTGAGTATAGACTACCCATTTATTGTCATTACTCCCAGTAATAAAATAGAGTACTTCTTCATTGCCAATATTCCTATTTCTCAAAAGAAACGACTGCACAAAAAATATCAATACAAACGTACAATGAACGTGATTCCCAAACCTCTTTATATAAAACAACCCTTGACGGGTTGATATGCTGTTAAAATCAATCAATCAGTCAATTATATATATATATATATATATATATATATATATATATATATATAACCTCTCTCAAGATCCCTCTTTCTCCTCTCCAACTCTCTCTCTCTCTCTCTCTCTCTCTCTCTCTCTCTCTCTCTCTCTCTCTCTCTCTGTGGGAAATCCCCGTAGCATAGTGGTTAAAGTACTGGACAGTGATGTCAGAGTAAGCGAGTTCGAACGCCCAGTCGTGCTATTACGTTAACTTTAGGAATAATAACCCTTGGAAAGGCATGAAATACCTTATCCCCTACCAGCTATGAGTTAAATAGTACCACTACACTCCTTCTACAAGGATAGCTTTGACATAGAAAGTTGACATGCTATTAAAAACAAATCAAATCAAACTCTCTCTCTCTCTCTCTTTATCTCACGCACATACAACTGAATACTTTGAAATCAAATTGAAAAATATATTTCTTTTTTTTTCTTCTTGCAGTTTTACAGTTTGCCGACATCTACCTTTACGAAACATACAAAAGTGTAGCAACAGAACTGGAAACAGATTTGTAAATTACTCCCAGGCCTACTTGGGTCTCATCTACGAGTCAAATAGATCTGTCAAAATTTATTTGTATTCGATAGGACCGTGTGCAAAAATAGAAAACTTTAAAAACAAGCACACAAAAAATACAATTACGAACAATGAACGTGATTCCTTCACTTCAAGACATAAAATAATTGTTGACATGCCGTTAAAACAATCAATCAATCAATTTCTTTTAAATAATATCATTAGAAACAAAGAAATTATTAAGTAAATATTTACCTGAAAAAAATTCTTTGAAACACATTTGAGATTTTAAAAGATCATTTTTATCATTTCAGTCAAAAATCTATTTGTGTGTGTGATGTTATTAGAAGGATTTCATTTGCTTTTTAGGGCTAATTTTCATGAGCCCAATGTTGCATATTGACCCTTGACCAAGTCTTCAACCAGAGATTTTTCTCACAGGACGTACCCGTGTAAATAAGCGGAAGCAGTCACATGGTTAAGCGGAAATCTGTGGGCGTTGGGAAATGATATATGTAGATATCCACATGTGATACATTCAGACTTGCAGCGGTCAGTCGGCAGAATGGGAATCACGGTTGGCTGGGGGCCAAGGTACCACAAGCGACCCCCGGTTGACTACATCTCGGGGAAGAGATGACGTAAGGCCTTGAAAATAAAACAGCGTGGTATGGTCAAGAGAAGATAAAATTATGGGACAATGTGGCAGTCTGTATTCGTCTTCGTATTTCTCTGTCTGTCTCCCTCACACTACAGATGATTCGACCCTTTCGAGAGAATAAAGGGATGTATATTTTTATAAAAAGAAAGTGTCATTCCTTCTTTCATTATGGTTACACAACACCAAATAACTGGACACGTTATTTTTACTTCGAGTAACATTATTATGAACATAATCAGTAAAATTGATCTAAATCAACATTTTAAGGCATGAAAATACAATAAAGCCAAAAAAATTAGTGAGTTAAAATAATTATTGGTGATGGTTCAAAGCTGGACGTTAAGTCCAACCAAAATCAAGGACAAATGACGCATTTGCTGATAATTTTTATTGCTTTCAAATAGATAAACTTGAGAGAATATCTCTTTGGATTGAGCTCCTAGAGACCTACCCCAGGAGTCACTAGTGATATATATATATATATATATAGTGCTGAAAAAAAAAATTAAAAGCAGAAAAGCTGCCGGCCTTGACGAAATACCCCCTGAAGTATGGAAGACAAGGAAATTCGATTTTGCAACGCCGTGTATGACTAGAACACAATACAGAGATGGACAAAAGGCTGGATCTTCTCATTCCCTGAGAAACGTGACTCTGGAATCAACAAGAATTACAGAGGCATAACCCTTATTTCCATCGCAGCTAAGGTTTATAATGCCCTGCTTCTTAATCGCATCGAAGTTGAAATTAAGAATATTCATGGAAAAAATTCAATTGATTTTCGGAGAAACCGATCCACAACATCACAGATTCTAACGACCCGTCAAATCATAGGAGTTCGTGCAAAAAACTTCGAGGCAACACTCTCGTTTGCAGATTTATCTAAGGTATTTGATTCCATCCACAAAGGGAAGATGAACCAAATACTTTTAGCATATGGCCTCCCCAAAGAAACTGTTACAGCCATAATAATGCTCTATAGTAACACGAAAGTCAAGGTTCACTCATTGTTGCTGGAGCTCCATAAGGGAATGCATTGGCACTATATTTGTTCATAATCTGCCTCGCCTTCGTACTTAGAACGTAAATAAATCTAATAAATAAGTGGCTTTACACTGAAAAAAGCTAGGAGCAGACGATATCCCGCAGAAACTATTACGGACGCAGACAATGCAGATGACATAGCGCATCTTGCAAATACACCTACCCAAGCCGAATCCATGATGCATAGCCTGGAGCAGGGAGCAGGAAGCTTTGGCCTTCTCGTGAATACGGACAAAACGGAGTACATGTGTTTTAATCAAGAAGGCGACATCTCCATTCTAAATGGTGGTTCTCTGAAATTGGTGGACAAGTTCACGTACTTCGGCAACAGCGTCTCATCCACTGAAAGTGGTATCACTATGCGCCAAGGGAAGGCGTAGACTGCTATCGATACGCTATCGATTATATGGAAGTCTGATCTATGCGATAAACAAAAACGAAATGTCTTCCAAGCAGCGGTTGTGTCAATACTACCGTATTGATGCACTACATGGACACTGACAAAATGTATGGGGAAAAGCTTCATGGGAACTGCACAAGAATGCAACGAGCTACATTGAAAAATCCTGGAAACAACACCCTACGAAAATGCAGCTGTGCAGCCACTTACCTCCCATCTCTAAAACCATCCAAATAAGACGAACAAGATATGTGGGATGTGACTGGAGAAGCAAGGACGAACGCATTAGTCACGTTCTCTTATTGACGTGCTGATGTTGACTGACTAACCAGAACTTACCATCAACAGCTCTGTGTGGACTAGGGTGTGGTCTGGAGGACCTGCCGGGAGGGATGGATGATTGGCTTGAATGGAGAGAGAGAGAGAGAGAGAGAGAGAGAGAGAGTCAGGGAAATCTGCGCTAGTAGTGCGACCTGATGATGATAATATATATAGATATATATATACTTAGGTAAGTTGAACGTTTTGAGATATTTTGGAACGCGATAGTTTGTGACACGTATATCACGTGACCGAAGCAGTTCACATGGTGAAAGTTACCCATTGTGGTTGGTAGTATCGTGGTACTAGGTGCGCTGACACGTTGTACATTGCTTCACCTCATGTGTGATTTGAAAGCTGCACAGTTCAACGTACTCTGATTCAGGAATATATGCTTTACGAGTTCAAACTGGGCCATAGGGTCGCGTAAGCAATGAAAAAGTTTCGTTGAGCGAAAGGTTGATGACAGTTGATCACATTAAAGTAACCAGATGGTTTCCAGAAACGTTTCTAGGAGAGCAAGAACATCTACAATCAGGAAGCCTTAAAATCGCGGATTCTGTGACTGTGTTCGATGTCTTCTCGGCGAGCAGCACTCGAAGTGTAGTCCTCGAGAGTATCAGGCGAGATCGGCATGTCACTGTTCATGTGGTTCGTCGTTTTCACAACCTTGGAAAAAGTATCCGGAGTTGCCGAATTGTGTCTTATGCAACCAAAATATTGTGAAGGTTTTTACTCATTCAGGTATATATATATATATATATATATATATATATATATATATATATATATATATATATATAGTATCTTGCTTTCTTTTAATGTCTCTGATCAGCCATAATTCGCTTCTCTAACAAACCACTTGTTTGCTAATCAATCTGAGATTGTGTTTTAAAATGTGAGTCATGATATTAAAACTAATAAAGGCAATTTTATAAAATGCAGTTTTTCTCCAATAATTTTTTTCCTGTGAATAACTGACAAATTATATTGTTGTTAAAACTGCCATTTGGTTGAATACAGATTGTTGATATTGCTATTTACGAAAATTGGAGAACGCCCATTGCAGTTAAATTTTCTGACTGACTCTATTTCTCCATTTGATTCAATCAATCAACGCGCATTCGAATTGACAATCTCATATAGATAAAAATTATCATTAGGACAAATGATAAAATTAGAGAAAGATCCTGAAAAGGAAGCAAAAAAGCCTACGAAGATAGATTGAAAGGAATTTAGTGAAAACGACGCGTGAAACCGTTCAGGTTTTCGTTATAACAACAGTTCATGATAATATCGATGCTTCTGTTTAGGAAGGAGCGAAGGATTCTAATTAGCATTATATCGTTAACATCTATTCATAATGATACTGTGTCTTCTACTTAGTAAGGAGTGAAGGAGTCTAATTAGAGTTTCGTAGAATGATGATTAAGTTTCATTCAGGAGCTAATCTTAAGTCTATTATTATCATTATTTACTTGAGGTTTTCACATCAGCGTTAGCTGATCGTCTTTCACAGGAGTTTGAGCGACAACAAATCTCCTCAAGTCTCCAGGACTCTTCTCAGTATTCTGGCCGTTCTCAATAATGCTGTCGTTTGGATGGTGTCCACTCGTCCGCCAACTTGCAAGTCACCAGTTCCTTTAATAAAAAGCACCAACCACAATTGGTATAATTGTCACAAACTCATTGTTAGTGTTTTTCCCCACCATCACTAGCTGGTGATCTTTTACTGGAGTCTGAGTGACAGAAAGTCTCTCCAGATTTTCAAGACTCTTCTGAGAATTCTAGCCGATCTTAACAATGCTGTGGCCTGGATGGTCTCGATTCTTCTGGGCAGTTGTGTTTAGTTTGGATGTCAGTTGGGGTTAGATGAATCGTTCAGAGTCGGGGGTGGTTGTCTCTCTGGTGTCAGCCAGGCTGGGATTCGTTCAGAGACCCTTATGATGTCTCTCCCTTTCTTGTGTTGCGGTGTCTGTTAAGTAAAATGTTGCAGTTCAGAATAAAGACTTTTCATATTCCGAGATAACTGAGTCGTCTGTTGTTTTTGAAGAAGAATGTGGCATTACAATATTCACGATGGTCCCGTAACGTTACAAACGTCTCTTTTTTCCATGCCTTTGGAAAGCGTTCCGAAGGCATTAACTAATTATTATTATTATTATTATTACTATTATTATTTGTTTGTTTGTTTGTTATGTGTCCTTGGACATCTCCCCTTTTTACTATCTTCTCACATCAACCTTAAAAAAATATTATCATAATTTATTTGTTATGTCTCCTTGGGTATCTCCCCTTTACAATTATCCCACATCAACCTTTAAAAAATATTATTATTATTTGTTTGTTATGCCTCCTTGGACATCTCCCCTTTTTACTATCTTCTCACATTAACCTTAAAAAATATTATCATAATTTATTTGTTATGCCTCCTTGGGTATCTCCCCTTTACAATTATCCCACATCAACCTTTAAAAAATATTATTATTATTTGTTTGTTATGCCTCCTTGGACATCTTTTTTTAATTATCGTCCCACATCAACCCTTAAAAAATATTATTTGTTTGTTATGCCTCCTTGGACATCTCCCTTTTTAATATCTTCTTACATTAACCTTAAAAAATATTATCATAATTTATTTGTTATGTCTCCTTGGGTATCTCCCCTTTACAATTATCCCACATCAACCTTTAAAAAATATTATTATTATTTGTTTGTTATGCCTCCTTGGACATCTCCCCTTTTTACTATCTTCTCACATTAACCTTAAAAAATATTATCATAATTTATTTGTTATGCCTCCTTGGGTATCTCCCCTTTACAATTATCCCACATCAACCTTTAAAAAATATTATTATTATTTGTTTGTTATGCCTCCTTGGACATCTTTTTTTATTATCGTCCCACATCAACCCTTAAAAAATATTATTTGTTTGTTATGCCTCCTTGGACATCTCCCTTTTTAATATCTTCTTACATTAACCTTAAAAAATATTATCATAATTTATTTGTTATGCCTCCTTGGGTATCTCCCCTTTACAATTATCCCACATCAACCTTTAAAAAATATTATTATTATTTGTTTGTTATGCCTCCTTGGACATCTCCCTTTTTAATATATTCTTACATTAACCTCAAAAATATTATCATAATTTATTTGTTATGTCTCCTTGGGTATCTCCCCTTTACAATTATCCCACAACAACCTTTAAAAAATATTATTATTATTTGTTTGTTATGCCTCCTTGGACATCTCCCCTTTTTACTATCTTCTCACATCAACCTTTAAAAAAATATCATAATTTATTTGTTATGCCTCCTTGGGTATGTCCACTTTACAATTATCCCATATCAACCTTTAAGAAATATTATTATTTGTTTGTTATGCCTCCTTGGACATCTCCCCTTTTTACTATCTTCTCACATTAACCTTAAAAAATATTATCATAATTTATTTGTTATGCCTCCTTGGGTATCTCCTCTTTACAATTATCCCACATCAACCCTTAAAAGATATTATATTATTTGTTTGTTATGCCTTATTGGACATCTTTTTTTATTATCGTCCCACATCAACCTTTAAAAATATTATTGTCATTTGTTTGTTATGTCTTCTTGAGCATCTGCCCTTTTTATTATCGTCCTACATCAACCTTTAGAAAGATATTATCATTATCTGTTTGTTATGCCTCCTTACGGATCTCCATTTTTTACAATCTTCTCACATCAACTTTTAAAAAGATATCATTATCTGTTTCTTATGCTTCCTTGGGCATCTCCACTTTTATTATTTTCTCACATCAACCTCTAAAAATGAAATAAAAAATCTTCGCATTGAACATATACACTATAAATACAATATCTATATACAGATCTTATTTTATTAACTAATTCATCCAATAGTTCCCAAAAATGCCCTCTTTTTCATACCATTTTTTTCTGAAACCGTCCTATTCAATCTAAATTTTTTTACGCTATTGCTGTTTTTGATCTGATTAGGAAATTTGTCCCCCAAAATATATTACTCTGTAAGAAAAAAGAAAAGAGAAAAAAAGAATATCCAATCAGTTTGTAAATGTGCAGTAATATGCAGCTTTTTGCTGGTTTACGTTTGCATATGTAAATGCATAATAATTTCTCCTTCTTGTCAGAAAATAGCCACTTCTTGATCATTACACAACCATGTGCCCACTGGTGACTTTTAAGCGTAGACCATCACCACAAAACTTTGAGAAGATATCTGTTTCTGAACGATCACAGCAGCACGTGTTTGTGCTACACACATACCACTCTCAAAGTATCAACAGCTAGAATTCAATGATAAGTAGTGCAAAGTGACTGCAGATTTTCAAGAATTCCCTTCTCATCAGGTTTCATTAGTCTTCATATCAGAGTACACAAACTTTTCAGCCATCATTCTTCTCGGGTACTTCCCAAGGAATGTATTGTTTTTATCAATGTCTTTCCATTTTTAACTGTTTATTTCGAATGCATTTCGTTAATTTCCATTAAAAGAATATTAGCTTTTTAAGAGTCTCGAAAACCAACGTCTTACAACATTGAATTGTTTATTACATATGTAATGGTTCATAGGTAGTAGATATATGTATTTCTTTTTCTAACAAGGACTGATTTGACCGATGCTAATTCCTAATTTAAAAACCTGCAAGACTAACGAATAAATTGAGAAATGAAATAGAATTAGAGAAGAAAAAAAAGAAGAGAATATGGAAGAGAAGTTTGAGAAAAGATCTGGGGGATAAAAGTGTTTGGTCAAGGCAGACGATAGTGTTTTGTCAGAGCAGACGACAGTGTTTGGTCAGGGCAGACGACAGTGTTTTGTCAGAGCAGACGACAGTGTTTGGTCAGGGCAGACGACAGTGTTTTGTCAAGGCAGACGATAGTGTTTTGTCAGAGCAGACGACAGTTTTTGGTCAAGGCAGACGACAGTGTTTTGTCAGAGCAGACGACAGTGTTTTGTCAAGGCAGACGATAGTGTTTTGTCAGAGCAGACGACAGTGTTTGGTCAGGGCAGACGACAGTGTTTGGTCAGGGCAGACGACAGCGTTTAGTCAGAGCAGTTTTCAGTTAGTAGCAGAGACGGGAGTTAGAAACACCCAGTTCTAATTAGCTTACAACATTTTTATAACCTGTTGTCAATTGAATAATAATAATAATAATAATAATAATAATATATATATATATATATATATATATATATATATATATATATATATATATATATATATAAAACAATTTTGTTGCAACCCAAACTTCTTTATTAGTTACTTTTACAGTTTGTTTACTTTTATTGATATTTCGTTTTCCTTAAAAATTTCGTTCGTTACCTTTCAATCCGGACTCGGTAAGCATACCCACTGATAACCTCAATACTACCCAATAGATATATACAAACAAACAAACATATATACAAACAAACAAACATATATACAAACAAACATACATACACACGAAAAAAGTTTTAAGCCTCACCTACGAGGAGTCGGAGAAACAAAACAGTTTTTTCACTAAATTTCAATATAGTACACCACTACACCAATACACTTGGTCCAAAGATGTTCAAGCTTGCAATCCCATCACTGAAGAAGGTGACATCCACGTTTTCCAAAAACTCCTGTATCGCACATATGGTTGGTTTTGTTTAATAGCATATCAACCATTGTTGGTTATTTAATGCCAATACCTGTTTTTACACACACACACACACACACACACACACACACACATATATATATATATATATATATATATTAAATATATGATTTGTTTACATATTTTGTTGATATACATTGTTAAATGATCAAACAGTTCTATTTCTAACAAAGCATAAGCCAACAAATTTAAATGGTTCGAAGTAATGCTATGTATCACTAGCAATTCAATTAAACATCAGTCATTTGTTTACGCACAGTTAAATGATCAAAGTGTTCTATTTAGTATAAGTCATTTGTTTGCACTCAGTTTAAATGTGAAACAATTCTATTTGACCCAAAGAGTGATACCTCTCCAAGTTAGAGTGAACCTGGGAGCGATGGCAATGAAGAGGTTCTCTTCAGTCCCTAAAGCTCCAGCATTACTGGAGCCTTACCATCAGATTGTTTAGTGTCATATCAAGGACATTTGTTGGAGGAGTCTTACCCCTCTGCAGAGGTGCAGCCGGCCTATTCTTCAGCCCCAGTCGACTATGCCTCCATAGAACATTTGACCTCATCATTGTTTCCATAATGATGAACTTACAGAGGTTATTCCTGGTCCTCCAAAAATACTTTATAGCACATATGACCTCATCCTTATTTCCATAATGATGAACATACAGGTGTGATCCTGATCCTCCAAAAACTATTTCATCGTATATGTGACCTCATCCTTGTTTCCATAATTAGGAACATACAGGTGGGATTTGAGTTTAGGAAAGAAGAAGAAATCACATGGAACTGAATCTAGTGAGTAAGGAGGATGGGGTGGCAATTCAAAACCACAGTTGGCTCCTTTAGCTACTTCAGCCTAAGCAGTGTGAATAGCATGTTATCTTGGAGCAAGTGCACACCAGCCATCAGCTACCCTTTATATTTTGACTTGATTGGTTTCTTCAGTTGTCTTATTTCTGATGGTTAATACTGCCCAATAATAGGTTTTCACTTTTCCAGCTAGTCTATAATAATTACACCTTCGGAATCCTCAAAACAAACCATGACTTTGCCAACAGACACTGCCTGTTTGAACTTTTTTTGGAATGGAAAACCAGAGCGTTTTCACCGTTAACTTTGAATCTTTGATTCAAGTTCGAAGTGATGAACCCAGGTTTCTTCTTGAGTTACTAATCTGCGATGGTGATAATTCTTCAGGTTAGCCTGGAAGCGAATCAGAAGTGTCCTGGAAATATCAATCCTCTTCAACTTGTGGGTTGGTGTCAGCATTCTTGGGAAACATCTTGCAGACAGCTTGCTCATTCCCAAGATTTCGATTAAAACAGTGTGGACCGAATTAGAATAAATGCTTATGAACCTAGCTATCTGCTGGCCAGTAAGTTATTTGTTATCCCAAACAGTGAAGGGAATTAACGTGTTCCTCTGCGGTTGAGGTTATTGGATGATCTGATCAAAGGTTATCTTCTGTGCTGTTCCTGCCCCGCAGGAATTCGCTGTACACTTCTTCAAAGTTGGATAGAAAGGGGAATCTTCAGTAAGTATCTGTACCATATCCGTTCACACCTGTATGTTAATCATTATGGAGGTGCCCGTGGTGTAGTCGTTATCGTCGTAGGAAATGGACACGGCGACACGAGTTCAAATCCTGGACGAGACTGATTGCATTTCACATAGCACTAATACCCTTGGGAAAGGTATGAATCCAATTATTCTCCCTCCAGCTATTGGTAAATAGTAGGACAGACTAGGTTCTTCAGCCTTGGTTAGGCAACTAGTCTAGGAGAAGGAAAATTCTGAATTCAAACCTGTTAAACTCCGCTTAAAAATTGACCTTGTGTCATATCCTGCCCGAGCGGAGGGGTTGGGTAAATAGTATCTGTACCATATCCTTATGCTCGGATCACTGTTTAGTCCAATTTTAGAATTGTCACACCCCTCTCACCTTTGCTGCTCAAATATTTAGATAGAACTTAGTTTTTCTAGTTTTATAAGTGTTGTTTTCTGGTTAGTGAACACAAGTAGTAGTAATAATAAGACAAACCACGATATGTGAGGAAAAATAGTTATATTTACAGGAAAGAGTATTTACAAGAGAGAGACTGTTAGTAATAAGAACATAGGATTATTGATAGAGTAATGATATACTTCAACAATAAGAACGGCTCTTCTGGTCTGACTCGTAGGCTTATTTTATTTCTTGTATGTGATACAAGAAGGCACGAGGCCTTATGGTTTTTGGGGGAGGGGAAGGGAGCGGTCTTGCTTTAACTATATTTTCTAAGGGAACCTAGCTAGCCACATTCGCCGACCCATTCAACAATACAATATATAATCACTCGTCCATCACCATGCACGCAGCAACCACCAAAATACCACATTTTCTCTATGAAAAAGTCCTACTTAAAACCCGAAAGTGATGCATGATTTTATTTACAATGTATGATTTTTACAAAGGATATGATGGGAATGGGAGAAAAAACCCCGAAAAACATATATACACGAAAAACAAGGAAAAAATCCCCCGTTTGGTTTCCCTCCCACCCCCCCCCCGTCTATAAAATTGGAGGCCTACTGTTTTCCGGGTCGAAAGAAACCGGAAACAAGCCGGACCTACCCTAGGTGGGGTGGGAATCCTAATCTACAGGGATAAAAGAAATAAAGGGTCGGGCGCGGTATGGGTCAATAGAAGCAGATAATATGATTTTTTACATATGAATTTTCAAGATCTTCAATAAAAGCGGACTGGGATTCGGGTTGAGGTACAAAAATAATAGGGAGGGGGAAGATCTTGAGAAACTAACGACTAGATGACGGGGACAATGACACACAACATACTGCTAACTAGGTTACAAGGGGGAAAAACAATTCTACTTACCAGGGATGGGGTCCCTAAGGACCCGTACCGTAGACGCCATGGGCCGGCAGAGGAGGGAAGGATGACTCCAACGTTGCCCCCTTTCGTACGACCAGGCTCGCTGCAGTCACCCACCTTTTGCTGAATGTTATGCGATCCAAGCGTTTTCTATCGCATCTGATTTTGACCCTCAGCTGATGCCGAAAATACAAAACCAGATCACGATGAGAAAAGTTTGCATCGTCATACAATCCCTTGTTTCGCGTCGTCCAAATCACCATTCGGGCTACAGCTAGGATCGGGAGAAACACCACACGCTTCTCACCATGAAACGGAGGAAGAACGTTGTCTACGACGTAACCAACGTCGAGCAGCACAAGCTTTTTGGGTTCGATGCGAGCCGTCCACTCCCCGACGTGATCCCAAAACGGGCGGACTCGCTCGCAGTAGTAGAAGGCGTGCTCAGCCGTTTCTTCCAACCCACTGCCGCAGCGAGGGCAATCAGGCATGTCTGCCAGCCCGCTTTGTAGTTCAAGTCGCGAAGGGGCAACGCATTCCGTGCAAGTCGCCAGATGAGCGAGAACTCGGAGTTGTTCAAGAAGCTCGATCCTGGCGCCCAATTCCAGTGAGAGCGGATCTCCTCCGCCGTCCAGCCGTGCCGCTCGCTGAGAGGATCAGAAGCGGAACCCACCACTAGCTCCCGATACAGTTCCTTCCGAGGCCACGAAAGGTCACTGGACCCAAGAAGGTTACGAAGGGCCTTTCGGCACTCGCGGACAAACAGTGCTTCGCCCAAAGGCCTACGTCGACCTTCAGCCTTTGGGTCTGAGTTGAGGCGAGGAAAAGTCCGACTCGCCTTTCGTCTCCACGCTGAGTCCCCCGTCAAGACACGGCCCAGATATGCAAGTCTTTCAGCAAGCCAGTGGCTCTCCAGATCAGGCATACCCAGACCCCCGTTGCGAGTACGTTGGATACAGACCTGCCTACGGACCATCGGCCTTGCACCTCCCCAGAGCAATCTGGAGAGGGATCGTTGCAGTGCCAACCGATGTGCCTTAGGCAGAGGAAGTACAGCCAATCGGTAAAGGATCAAGGGGAAGACGTACGCGGCGCACGCCTCCGCCCTGCCCTTTAAGGACAACCTCCTTGAAAGCCAGATTCCCACCTGAGCATTCACCTTAGCATGTACCTCCGACCAATTTCGCTCCAGTTGGAGGTCGGGCCCAAACCACACCCCGAGGATGCGGATGGGTCCGTCACTCCAGCGGAAGGGCCCCGGAAGAGTATTGCTACCCCTCCAAGCACCGAGCCGCAAACCTTCGCTTTTGTCAAAATTGACCTTGGCCCCTGCAATCCGCTCATACTCGACAACCGCCTCTTTCACAGCCTCTATATCCCGGCGGCGGGATACAAACACTGTGACGTCATCAGCGAACGCGGAAACCCTGGCCGCAAGGCGGCCAACGAATGGGATACCGCGCAGTGCCGGACTTGTCCCCTCATCCCTAAGCCTGCGCAGGAGGGGCTCCAACGCGAGGACATAGAGAAGAGGAGACAGAGGGCAGCCTTGCCGGACCGAACGCTCGATCGCGATCACCCCCGAACGCCTTCCGTTCACCTGCACCACTGCCTGAGGGTTGTGGTACATCATGCTAATCCATCTGCGGAACTCCGGTTTGAATCCGGCAGTCTCCAAAACAGACGCCAAGAACCGATGGTCAACCCTATCGAAGGCCTTGGACTGATCTAAACTGATCAGCGCGGATTCGGTGTCGTCTTTTATCCCCTCTAGGACCTCGCGAATCAAGTGCAGGTTGTCCTGGATCGATCTTCCCTTCACAGCAAAGGTCTGTTCGGGGCCGATCAGATCGCTAATGACAAGCTGTAAACGATTCGCTAAGACCCGGGCCAAAATCTTTAACTCTGTGTTAAGCAGAGTTATGGGCCTGTAATCGTCTAAACCCTCCCAAACATGCCTGCCACCTTTCTTCAGTAATGTGATCACGCCCTTGGTAATGCTACCAGGGATGGCTCCCTGGGCGAACCAATGGTTGAACATATCCGTCAGAATAGGTACAAACATGTGCGACATCCTCAAGTACACTTCGTAGGGCAAACCATCTAGTCCCGGCGACTTGTTGAGGCCGACCTGCTTCAACGCGTCACGGACTTCGCATTCAGTAACTACACCCTCGCAGCTAGCCGCTTCAGCCGCCCCAAGGCGGGGGAAGTCGGCGAGATAGCTACGAAACTTCCGGAGCAGGAGATCAGTGCAGCGGGCAAAGCGATCCCGAAAGTGCACCCGAAAGGCGTCACGTATCTCACGACCCGATCGCAGCAGACGCCCGTCCGGGGTCTTGACAGATGCGATGTACCGATCGGGGAACCTTCGCACTTCTTCTTCACGCGCAGTCGCGTTCGATTTCACAGCTTCGTTGAGAACTCTTTTTAGCCTAGATCTAACTACTGATTCCTTGTAGCGCTCGCTACTCTCACGCTCAAGGTCCCTCCTAGCTAGCTCTACACCTAGGGAGTCCCCCCCCCAGCCACCGCCCGGGAGAGTCTATCATCTATAGATTTCGCCTCCGCGGTCCTATCTAAGTTGAGCTGTCGACCGTATTTGGTGGCGAAATCTCTAATCCTATGCTTAAGAGAAACCCACCACCTATTTCCGGTAACCGCCCCCACTAACGCCCGCTGAATTAGGGATTCTAGCCGACCCCGGAAGTCCCGTATCTCCAGTAAGGAGGTATTGAACTTCCAGTAGCCGGCTAGACTAGGCCTATTTGCTAACTGCAGACTGACTCTAATGAGTTTATGGTCAGTCCACGCTATCAAGTGGAACGTGGGACAACTAACAAAATCAATGTCAGCTCTTCTCACTAACACTCTGTCCAAGTATGAACCTACTTTGGCAGAGGGCGATCTATCTAGCCACGTCCACATCTCCCGCCCTGGGTGATCCAGACGAAACCTGTCGACGAGACCGTGACGAGTCACGAAGCCTACAAGGCTGCTTTCACACCTTCCCAATCTGTTAGCTCCCCGCCCGACCTTATTTATCTTGGGATCAAGGATCGCATTCCAATCACCCATTAAGACTAGCCGCTTCGTATCGTCCAGGAACGGCGCCAACCGACGAAAAAAGGAAACCCTCTCCGCAGCGATATTGGACGCATAAACCGCAACCAGATGAAACTTGAAACTTTTCACGGCAACATCGGCCACAACCAACCGGCCCCCGTCACCTGCAAAAACAACGTCAACATCAGCATCAAGGCTGCGTTCAACTAGCAAAGATCCCCCAGCGCTGGTGCGGCTGCCGTATGCTGAGAAAACGTTAAAATCGCTTTCCAGCACCCGACAGTCGGCACCGCAAGTGAAGTGAGTCTCCTGCACTGTAGCAACATCTACTCCGAGGTTCTTGAGTTCAGCAAGCAAGCGCGTACACTTGCTTGAATCCCTCAGTCCCCTCACATTCAAACTGGCAAGGTTTAAAGCCATCAATCCAACTTACCCTACTCAGTGTCGACTACGGACCGGAAATCCTTCGGGGTGAGGATGCCGACGGCCTGACGCAGGGAACCGGTACAAAGTTCAGGAGTAACTCGGCTGCTCCTGGAAATTCCGCCGACATCATAAGGAAACCGCAACTTTAGGGACCTATAGAAAGTGGGATGAACATAAATCGGGACCCTGCCCGTACATTTGGAAGATATTTCATTTAGTGAGTCGTGCCCCATCTCCGCCAGCCTCATGTCCGCTTGACTGGCTTCCTCAATAAATTGCCACAGCTCTTTAGTTCGGTTACCAGCCGAACGGACAAAGGTGGTCACCATGGCTGCACCCTCAAAAAGATATGGATTAGTTATGTCTTTTTGATTGATTTTTTTGAGATCTCTTAAAGGTTTTAGTAAACTTTTAATTTGCCGATCCAATGATGGCGACTCTAGGATGTCCTGGCAAAAATAAAAGGAGTTTAATGCTTGCTGGACATCTCTGGAGGCCGACCTGGATCGTCGCACAGTGCCAGATGTTGATGGCGACGGCTGTGGGTCTCTTGTCGCCGAATGGGACCGGGATAGTAGTTTTGGGGTTGAAATGGGTGATAACGTAGGTGGTGTTGGAGATAGTGGGAGTTTAGTGGGGTTTTCAGGAGTATGTTGTGGGGCAGGGATAATTTGGGCTGGTCGTTGAGGTGGAGGGAGTGTCTTTTTTTCTGGTTCCGGTCGCTTGGGCAGTGTTTTTCCTGCTGGTCTTTGGGGTGCTGGTTGCTGGGGTTGGAGAGGCTGAGGTTTTTCTTTTTCTGGTTTGGGGGAGTTTGTTTTCTGTTGTTTTTTCTCCCCCTCTTTCTTCGTGTCCCCGCTGTCTCTCCTTCTTTTTCAATTAAATGTTGCTTCCATCTCTTCTTGTTGAAGATTTTGGCTTTTCTTTTTATTTGGTGTCTGTATTGTCGCTGGTGTTGCTGCTATTGTAGTAGTAGTAATAGTAGTTGCTGCTTTTTTGGGAGATTTCTTTTTATTCCCTTTTACTAGGGTCCACCCTTCTTCCTTTTCGGGTTGGACACCTGTTTCCGGGTTTGAGTTTGTCGATGCTGCAGCTGTTGTTGTAGTCTTTGTTGTCATTGTCGTGGTATTTATAGTATCCGACGTTGTGCTGGTTGTTTTGGGTCCAGTGATGGTAGTCTTTTGAGGGCAGGACCTCGAGAAATGTCCCAGCTTTTTACAGTTCCAACAAAGAGGTTTCCTGCCCTCAACGAACATCATCATCGTTGTGTCTCTGTATGTGATAGTATGAGGGATTGAGTGGAACCCACCCCTATTTAGGATCATAGTAAAGACATAGTCACCGAAAGCGGTTCCATGTGCTGACGTAATTAGTTTGTATTCTTCTACGCCGCCAGATAGGCGGCGAGAACATCTCCGTTAAGTTCCATGGAAGCATTGCAAACGGTGACTTTTATATGTCTTTTTCCTAGATATTCCGGTTGAAGCCGGAATTACTTCGTATTGATGTTGTTTGTTGCTAGCTTTTTAGCTAGCTCTTCTGTTGGTAGCAAGACATCCCAGGTTGCAAAACTTCTTCTACATATATATTTCCCTGGGATGCCTGCACTCTTTAAAGTCTCTTCAAATTTTTCTTTATTTACGTTTACTAGTCTCCTGGTCTTAATGTCAGTTATTACAAAATATATTGTTTTTGGTTTGACTGCCTGTACCAATTCAGGTATCGGCAGGATTTCGCTTTCTTTAAAGTACTTTGCGTACTTATTTTTTCTATCATTTTCGTAGTCTTCTGGTTTCTTTTTTTTGCTTTTGTATTTGCGAAGACCAGGAGACTGCATTTGTCGGTGTTATTTGTCCAGGTGGAATGGTTGAAGACGATGATAAGTCTTCCGGCTTCGGGGAGGGTTCAATGTCAATAAAAATGTCTTGAGTTGTCGGTAAGGAAGTTGAAGGAATCCGAGATGGTTCCCCCATAGTTGCGTTTTAAAAGGGCAACTTGGGGGAATGGTGTTTGAATTTCGAATGGACTACAAGAAATACAATGAATCGTTGGGTGAAAATATGACGGTCGTTTTTTTTTTTTTTTTTTTTTTTTTTTTTTTTTAAAGTAAAACAGTAAAATCGAGGTTTGACCCTCCTCTCAAACAAGTAACAATAACAATTTGTTTGAGGGGGGTCACGTAGCTGTAACAATAATAATACAATAACAACAGGTTTCAACAATAATAATTACTTACTTTTCCGTAGAATAACGTAAAAAAATGACGAAGTGGGCTTATCGCCAGACTAATCTCCACTACTGCCACAATGGCAGATGGAACAGCTCATTATGCTGAAAAGGTAGGTGATACCCAACAATAAGTAGTGTGTTGCCAAAATAAAAATGTTCAGCTTTTACCACTTCTTTCTGAGCAAGGCTAAGAACTTTTTGAACGACCCTCATACATACATACACTTAGCATAAAATAAGAATTTTATTTGTATATAGAAAAATAATAATCAGTATCCTACCAATATACTTAAAACGTAAAATATGCATTATCCAAAAAATCATAAAATATACAATCGTAAAATATAGAATCGAATTAACTAAATTCGTCGAAACTCTGAGTGACACAGAAGTCTGTGGAAAGGGCAACGACTGGAACAATTCAAAGAGACAAAAAGGGATCAACTGGGATAAGAGAACATTGCAAGGTAAGAGATATCATAGAAGTTGAATGGTGGATAAGAGATGGTGAAAGAAGTTAATAAAATAGTGTGCAAAAAGTAACGAGTGTAATTGGAAAAAAATCCTAAAATATGAAAGACGAGTTTACTGGTCAGACATGGTAGAGGTAAGAACAATGATAGTTGTCATGGGAGGAAGTGGGAAACGTTTTTATTTCGCAGTAGACTAAAAATAGCTGACGATGACGCACACACACACACACACACACACACACACACACACACATATATATATATATATATATATATATATATATATATATATATATATATATATATATATATGTATATATATATAATTATTTTTTATAACTATTCTATAATTCTGGTAGTATGAAAAAACTCAGATGATACAATTTTCAAAATAAAAATATTACACAAATTGATATCCGGGAAAAAACTCCATCGGAAAAAAAAAAAGACTAAAAATATACTTACTATTTGAAAATAATCAACCAATATCGTAATGCCTAGACAAAAGAAAAAACACCGACAGAATTCCTTAAGTTAAACGTAAGAGTGCTAAATACACTAAGTAAAGCGAAATATAGAGCCAGAAAAAAATCTCTCCAGGTTTCACCTCAACGAATTTGGTGATGAAGCAGCGGAGGTACGTAATAGGAACAATAGAGCAAGGAACATTTTATGATTTACGCCACTATACAATACGGCCGTAGCTAATAAGATTAGGAAGGAATTCTTTACATTTATAAAGAAAGATTTTCCTCCGTCGAATAGTTTATACAAAATATTTAAGGAACACGGTTAAATTAAGTACTATGCCTAATGTGGCAAGTTTAATTAATAAAAGTAACATTAAAAACTTAGGAATAATCAACCCACTGAGCCCCATAAATGCAATTGTACTAATAAAACTAATTGCTCTCTTAAGGGGATGTGTCAATTGGAGGGTATTACGTATAAGGTAGAGGTATATAGTCGTGGATCTCTCGTTAGTAGAAATGGTAACAAAAAGTATAGGTAGGTTCCATGCAAGGACTTTTCAAAAAAGATATTACAATCATTGAAGTAGCTTTACTTACGAAGTAAGTAAAGAACGAGTTTATCTATGTGTGTGAAATTAAGAGTTTATCTATGTGTGTGAAATTAAGAAAGTTTATCTATGTGTGTGAAATTAAGAAAAACCTACATACAGATCCTATATTAAAATGGGAGATAGTAAAAAAATGCTGTAAAGAGGGTGATAAATATTGTAATTTATGCATGGAGGAGAAACTTGCCATAGTTTCCAACAATAATCCCAATGAATTACTTAATCCAAGGTCGGAAATACTTAATATCTGTAGGCATAAGAAAAGTTGGCTACTTGGTAGATAAGTTACAATTTAATTTTATCTTATTTATTAATTCTTTCTTTCTTTCTTTCTTTCTTTCTTTCTTTCTTTCTTTCTTCTGATTTTATTCTTCCTCGAGGTCTTTTAATCAATGAAATGGAGTTTTGGTCCAATCCTTCTTTAGTCAGAATCATCCTGATGATTCGTTTAGGTGAAACCTTGGTAGATTTTTTTCTGATTCTGTAGGCATATATATATATATATATATATATATATATATATATATATATATACAAACACGAAACTAATCGTTAAGATTTAGATGTATACATGTCAAATTTTATTACACACACACACATACACACACACACACACACACACACACACATATATATATATAAAGTACTAAATAGTTAGTCCCGTTGAAAATATTTTTTTAACAAAAATTATTTTTATATTTCATATTCATATTAGGATGCGTCAAAAGTTTTTTTTCAATATTTTGGTAACATGAGGCACAATTCGGCATCTCCGGATGTTTTGAAGGTGACGAGCATTGGACTATGAGATGCCGAGGTCGCTTGATACTCTCCGGGTGCTACTCGTTGGATTTGCCACCATGAGTTGGAGCACAGCCTCGGAATACACCGTTTTAGGCCTACCTTATCTTACCTAATGTTCGAGGTGCTTGCAACCCGAACCATCTTGTTACAAGGATCAGCTACGCCTTCACCTTTCATACCACAAATGTTTTTGCTTGTTTCCGCGGCGTTATGGCCCATTTCGAACTCGTAAAGCACAAGTTCTCGGATTAGACTATGTTGCATGTTCATGCAGCTTGAAGTAATGTTAGCGCACCAACTACCGCACCAACTACCGCACCAACTAGCGCATCTACTACCGATTCTCACGGGTATCTTCACGGTTTGAACTGCTTCGGTCCAGTGATATACGCGTCGCAAACTAACTCGTATCAAAATATTGAAAAACCTTTAACACATCCTTGTAATTATAATTAATTCGTTCTTGGCCCCCGAAAATATAAGAATAGCATAGCGAACTTTGTACATCTTTATACAATATAATGCGGTATGTTAATTAACTAGGGTACATCGCTATATTTAGAAGGATGTGGATCATATTCTAAATGAAGTCATTCTCAGCTGAGAAATTAATATAATAAACTGATGATGTCTTGACGTCTAGACTGCTAGATGCATTGATTCCCCAAAGTCAATTCTCAAAACGTTTGGGTTGCCATATTCGATATTTTTTGGTCTGCAATCTTCATTTTAAAAATAAGAATACTAATAAATAGCCATGCTTAAAACAGTATAACTGAGCGCAAAGGATTATTATTATTATTATTATTTACTCCTCTAGAGTTTTTCACATCAGTATTAGCTGATGGTTTTTCACTGAAGTTTGAGTGACAGCAAGTCTCCTCAAGTCGCCAGGACTCGTCTCAGTATTCTGGCCGTCCTCAGCAATGCTGTCGTTTGGATAGTCTCCCCCCGTCCGCTGACTTCCAAGTCCTCCAGGCCCTTTAACAATCCTTTAGTTACTGTGCCCGATCACAATTGACACAATCGTTACTTTCATGTTCCTTTTCAATTTTCTAGCAAGGTCGAGATACTTATCCTTCTTTCCACTTTCCTTCAGATTTATTCTGTGGTCCGCCGGGACAGCAAAGTCAAGGTTTGTTATTTTCTGTAAAAACAGTCTTTTTCTTTAGAATTTTTCATAATAAGTATTATCGCTTAGCTCAGAGACATCGATAGGCAAAATATCTGGAAATCTAGAAAAATCTAGAAAAATCATGTAAAATAAAAAAAGAAGCAAATTTGGAAATATTTCTATCTTAAATAAATCAGACTAGTCGGCTGGGGCTGTAGAATACACCGACTGCATCTCTGCAGAGGCGTAAGACTCCCCCAACGAGTGTCCGGGGTATGGCGCAAAACAATTTAATGCTGGAGCTTTGGGGAATGCGGAGTACAACTCTGGTCGGAGTGGAGCATCTGATCAGGACCTATTTATGGGTCAAATAGAACTGTTTGACATCTAAACTATGTGAAAACAAATGACCGACGTTTAATTGAAATGTTCGTGATAGATAGCAATACTTGGGACCATTTTACTGTGTGCGAATGAATAATGTTGAATAGAATAATTAGTGTTCATGGCAGTGCCTGTAACCATTTCACTGTGAGTAAACAAATGATTAATTGTAAATAGAGTTAATTGTGTTAGATAGAAATGCTTCAAATCGTTTGATTGAGTGAAAAAAAAAGAGTTCTGGTTCATTTAAAAATGCTATGAACAAAATGTGTTTACAAATCATTTATATTCGATATACATACATAAAGAGGATTTGGCATTAAATAACCTACAATGGTTGATATGCCATAAAACCCAACCAAACCAAATCCTATATATTTAATATATATGTATAAAGAGGATTTGGCATTAAATAACCTACAATGGTTGATATGCCATAAAACCCAACCAAACCAAATCCTATATATTTAATATATATGTATAAAGAGGATTTGGCATTAAATAACCTACAATAGTTGATATGCCATAAAACCCAACCAAACTAAATCATGTATTTAATATATATGTATAAAGAGGATTTGGCATTAAATAACCTACAATAGTTGATATGCCATAAATCCCAACCAAACCATATCCTATATATCTAATATATATTTATAAAGAGGATTTGGCATTAGATAACCTACAATGGTTGATATACTATAAAACCCATGTAACCTAACCTTTAATAAACATTACCATTTAATTTTCTTCCTAATACGCAATTCGTAAATAAGGTACTGACAATTTTATTGCAATTAGATAAATAGCTGATTTTTATTAGTTGATTTTTTTTTAAGTTGAAGTGTAATTCATCCATGAAATTGTCGTTATTCATAATTATGGTTTTACTGTAAAGAGTTTTTGAAATACAGAATTTTCGTTTTTTTTTTAAATTTCTTATTTCATTTTTTTCCATTAATATTAAAAATTTACATTACGCTATTTTGCTCATAGAGTAATATATTTTTAGAACAAATTGCCTAATCAGATGAAAACTGCAATAGTGTAAAAATTTAAAAGTTTGAATTGGATGATTTCAGATATAATAGTAAGAAAAAGAAATTAAGAGGGCATTTTTGGAACTATCGAATGAAATACTTAACAGAATTTAAAAGTATTCGCCAATGGTTCGGGAGACCGGAGTTCAATCCCAGGTCGAGTCATACCAAAGACTCAAAAAGTGGTACTTAATGCCGCCTTGCTTTGCACTCAGCATTATAAGGTAAGGATCAAGGGTAAAGTGGAGCAATCCAGGTATGGAGTAGCGCCCTCCCTTATACCTCGGTGTGGTAGCTATTGAAAAGGGAGCCTTCGGGTTACCCTCGACAAAGGTCACCGACTTTACTTATATATATATCTATATATATATATATATAGTATGTTCTGTGCGAAACTCTTTATTCATTTATTTTTAAGGTTGATATAAGAAGGTAATAAAAAGAGATGCTCTGGGAGACATAACGCACAAATGATAAAAACAGATATTTTTTAAATAAGATTTTTCTTTCATTATTCATACGAACGACAGTTAAATACAGTAAAATTTCATTTTTTTAGAAGAAGTTTTTATTAACAGGTAGTGTTACTTCTTCTTTGAAAGTGACCTCATGGCGTAGTGGCTAAAGGGCTGGACTACGACATCATAGTAAGCGTGTTGGAATTCTAATCGTTCACTTTCGGGTTCACCCCCGGGTTTTCTGAGGGATACCTAGCACAAACACCAGGAGGTTGTTATTAAGTTGGTCACCTGTTTCAAGGGGACTTTCTCTCGGGTAATATCTGCTTGGTTGGGATGATTTGATCGGCGCCTGAGGTGACTCCAAATAGGGAATACCATGGGAATCAAACTTTTTTGTGGCGGCTTAAGTCACGGTTCATACGACTCTTTTTCTAAATGACCTTGTGTCAAATCTGACTCGGTCGGAATACGGATAAATATCACATCCTGGGAAAAGTATGAAACTCTTTTAACCAGCCACAATGGGTTTAATAGTAGCACCACTGTCTTTCTACAAGGATAGATTTGGCATTAAATAATCCATGAAGGTTAATTAGACATTAAGCAAAGAAACTTAAACAAAAGATTCTTCTTTTTCTTTGATCTGTTTTCCTTTTCTCTTTCAATTTTCTTCTTCTTCTTCTTCTTCTTCTTCTTCTTCTTCTTCTTCTTCTTCTTCTTCTTCTTCTTCTTTTTGAATTTTGCTAGTATAAAATATATTGCAGTAATACAGACTTCTTTTCAATAATATTTTCCAGTGGGTAAAGTTATCGGAGGAGCAGAAATTTATATTATTAGAAATGATGGGGCTGTGAATGTCGCTGAGTAAAGAAACGTTGAGAAGTTAAAGAAGGCGAACGATTAAAAAAAAAAAAAAAATACTAAAGTGGAAAGTCGGAGAGAGGAGGCGGTAAAAGGATATCCATGTTCGTTTGGTGAGAATCCAAACATGCACAGAGAATTACCTTTTTTTAGCTTCTTAATTTCTTTTGGATAAGATTCAGAACACACACACACACACACACACACATACACACACACACACACACACACACACACACACACGTGTTGTTTAGAGTGAGAAGGAGAGTGATCTATTGGTTTAACGAAGAGGAGAATGAGCCCGGGTGGCGGAAATATATATATATATATATATACGTGTATGGGTGGTTGAGCGTCAGTATACGTGTGTGTATGTGTGTGTAGAGGTTGTGGTTGGGAGTTAATTGGGTGGTGGAAATTGCTATTCAGTTTTTTGGAAGACAATTCCTATTTCCTCAGCCCCAGTGAGGGCGTTTGCCAAATGCCAATCACAAGGAATCATTCTTCGGGTGAGATCGATAATGCCAAAGATAATAACAAAGATTAATAACAATGCTAAATAATAAATACGAATGAGTTAGATAGAGACAAAAGCAAGAAGATGATGAAAAAAATTTGCTGATACGCAGATGATCCGATATCTATTTGGTCTGATCAAAAAATATCGAGACTGAAGTTTTAAACATTATAATTTTAACATTTAAAATTTAAATGAATAACATCTGATCAACTCATAAAACAAACTGATTATGTTTAAACGTTTAGACGGTTGTCTAGATCTGTAAATGTCAATTTTCGAAACTCTTTGAATCAGTAATCTGATTTGAAATTTTTATTTTCAAAATTTTAAATTTGTTAAATTTAAAATTTTGAAATTTGAAAATAAAGAGGTGTGTATAGCTGTGCAATTTTTATAATATATTTATGATGTTCAGACGTCTAGACCGCTGTCTAGATGTCTTGTCAATATTTAGATATCTCAAAGCCAGGTCTTGAAAAATTTGGCTCAGTGGGCCGAATGCTTTCGTTCTTCATGTTTCATTTTTAAATTTAAAATCTAAAATTCAAGGAAAACGCGTGTCCAGCTGCATATATTAAATTGATGCTATATAGAAAATAGTCTAAACTTCATCAATAGCCTTGATCGCTCAGATCCAGTTCTTGAAACGTTTAGATCTGCAGGACGGATATTTTTCGATTTTAGAAAATTAGAAAGATAGAAAATTTTGGTTTGGTGTATTTGTTTGACGGCATATAAACTCGTTATAGTTTGTCTTATTTCAAAATTTGATTTATCTGCAAATGTTTTATTGTAATAACTACAATTTCAATGTTCCATTACATCAAAAAATTTGTTAATATTCATTTGTTTATGCATAAATAACAAATATTCTTATCTAACACAAATTATTTGCACATGGTTATATGATATCAAGTATTCCTTTCTAATACAAATAATTTGCACACAGTTATATGGTATCAAGTATTCTTATCTAATACAAATAATTTGCACACAGTTATATGATATCAAGTATTCTTATTTAATACAAATAATTTGCACATAGTTATATGGTATCAAGTATTCTTATCTAATTCAGATAATTTGCACACAGTTATATGATTTAAAACAGTCATTCCTATTTGATGACAATCATTAATGTGCACACATTTTTATGGTTTCAAAATCGAGTTCGAACTCCAGTCACACTTTGACGTTCACTTTTATCTTTATCCTCTACACCAATGGGTTAAATAGTATCACAGTTGTTTTTCTGCAGGAGTGGCTTTGGCATTTAATAATCCTCGAAGATTGATATGCCATTAAACAAAGAAACCAAACTATATATGGTTTCAAGTTACTTACAATAATGATTTTTAGTAAAAAAATATAGTTTCAATTATTTTTTATGCAAATAATTTGCACACAGTTATATGATATTAAGTATTCCAATGTAATACAAATAATTTTTGAATATTTGTATTAAGAATAGCTATAATTTCTTAACTCATTTCAGAGTTCTTTCACACTAGCATTAGCTGATGGTTTTCAACTGGAGTCTGAGTGATAACAAGTCTCCTCAAGTCTCCAGGAATATTAATTTTCTTATATTCTGATCCATTTGTTGTAGTTCTTCTCTCGTCCACTTTAAAAGTAGTTCCAAGTATCTTACGTGTGGGACAGCCCAGGTATTTATCCCTTTGATGAGATTTCAGCTATGGTTTCGAGTAGTTTTCCCGGTCTCCTAAAGCGTTCTATTTAAGTTTTATTCTTTCATCTCCGTATATATCATGGTCTACTTCCAATATTACCAAGTATTTGTAATTTTCCTTTTCTCTGAGCGTTCTGATTTTTCTTTGATTTGGTAGTTCTGTTCCTTCCGTCGTTTGTTGTTTTTCACTTTTCGTTATAAGCACGGCAAACTCTTGATGACAAATTCCATCCCTATCTCTTCACTGTATATCCTAATTGTCTATATTAGGGTTTATTATTTTACTACCTGAGAGTTTTTTTTACATCAGCGTTAACTGATGGTTTTTCACTGGAGTTTAAGTGACAGCAAGTCTCCTCAAGTCTCCAGGACTCTTCTCGGTATTTTGGATGATCTAACTAATGCTGTAGTTTGAACAATCTCCACCTATCCCATTATTTTCCAGTCCTCTTGTCCTTGTACCAATCCTTTGGTAACTGTACAAAGAGCACCAATTAAAATAGGTATAATTGTCACTTTCATGTTCCACAGTTTTTAAAATTCCCTACAAAGGTCAAGGTACTTATTTTTCTTTTCAGTTTCTTTCAATTTTACTCTGTGGTCCGCTGCGACAGCAAAGTCTACAATTCTGCAAGTTCTCTTTTTTGTTGATTATTATTAAGTCTGGTCGTCTAACCGAGATTAGATGATCCGTTTGTATCTCAAAATCCCATAGGAGTTTGTGTTTCATTCTCCAGGACAGATTCTGGGTTGTGCATATACCATTTGTTCGTATGGTCAGACTTCAATTTCTTTATTATTATTATTATTCACTCATTAGAGCTTTTCACATCAGCGTTAGCCGATGGTTTTTCACAGGAGTCTGAGTGACAGCAAGTCTCCTCAAGTCTCCAGGACTCTTCTCAGTATTCTGGCCGTTCTCAATAATGCTGTCGTTTGGATGGTCTCCATCCGTCCGCCAACTTCCAAGTCTTCTAGTCCTTTTAGTAATCCTTTAGTTACTGTTCCAAACGCACCAATTACAATTGGTATAATTGTCACCTCCACAGTTTTTTCAATTCCCTAGCAAGGTCGAGGTACTCATCCTTCTTTTCTCATTCTTTCAGTTTTATTTTGTGGTCAGTCGGGACCGCAAAGTCGACAATTTTTCAAGTTCTCTTTTTTTTCTTGTTCTGGTCGAGGTTTGTAAGGACAAATTTAAATTTCTTGCCCATCTCCCAGTGGATCACTTGCCTAACCAATCATGTCTAGTCTTATATTCCTTCTGCGCTAATTTGCAACACTGGCTTATTATGCGACTGATGGTTTCATCTATGTCACCGCATAGTCTACATTTTCTATTTTGGTGCGTCTTATCTATTCTCGCTTTGATATTATTATTATTATTATTATTATTCATTACTTGAACCCATATAATTGCTTGAAAATTATTATTATTGGATAGGAATACTTAAAACTTTATAACTGAGTACAAACAGATGATTATTATCAAAAGAAACCTATTTTACTTTAAATTATATAAGTATGTATAGATTATTTGTGTGAAAGAAGAATAGTTTATACTGTGCACAAATTTGATTATCTTAGTCAAATAAAAAAAAAGTGATTTATAAAAATGATATCAATGGAGCGTTGAAAATATAGTTACAAATTAAAGATTTATTATTACAGTGGGTATGACAATAAATTTCATCTGATGGTGAGGCTCCAGTTCTGGAGCACAAGGTAGTTAGGAGTATCCCTTAATTACTATTACTCTCAGGTCCTCTCTGACCTTGTTGACGGGTTCTTTGTAGGTCACCTGAATTGTTTCCATTAATCTTATGTTTCTAAAATATTAGATTGATTGATTTTAACGGCATGTCAAGCCGTCTAGAGTTATTTCATGCATTGAGGTTGGGGAATCGCGTTCATATGTACATTTTTTATATAGTTGTTATTCTAGAGATTTTTTTTTGCACACGGTCCTTTTGGATACGAATGATTTTTAAACAGATCTATTTGACCCATAGATGAAACCCTGACAGTACCTGTCAGGGTTTCATCTATGGTTCAAATAGAACCGGAGTGGTAGTACCTACCACTCCGGTTCAGAGTGGACCTAGGAGTAATGACAATGAAAGGGTACTCTACACTTCCTAGATCTCCAGAACTGTAGAAAATGTGGGTTATGTTCTTTTGATCACACCAGATATGATCTTCTCAGGTCATTATACGTTACTAAATATAATACATTTAAATAAATATCAATAATCTGCTTTGACTATGACTTCGAACATTACTAGATCTAATAAAAAAATGGTTTCGTGCCAAAAAAAAAGCAGACGATATTCTATAGAAACTATGACATACGCAGACTACGCAGATGATCTAGCGCTTCTCGCAAATATACCTGCCCAAGCCAAATCCCTATTGTATAGCCTAGAGCAACCAGCTGGAGGTATTGGTCTCTCCGTGAACGCAAATCATATTTTAATCAAGAAGGAGCCATTTCCACATTAAATGGCAAGCCTCTAAAGTTCACATACCTTGGCAGCAATTTCTCATCTACTGAAAGTGATATCAACATAGGCTTAGTGAAGGCGTGGACCGCTATTGACATGTTAGCGATCTTATTGGAATCTGATCACTCTGATAAAATAAAACAGGACTGTATAGTCGTACTGACACTAATGCACCTCATAGATGCTGACGAAACGCATTGAGAAAAAGCTAGATGAGAATTACACAAGAATGCTACGTGATGTTTTGAACAACACCCCACAAAACAGCAGCTGTATGGCTAACTATCTCCCATCTCACAAACCACCCAAGTTTGACGAACAATACATGCTGGGTACTGCTAGAGACGTAAGGACAAACTCATAAGCGACGTTCTCGCATCGAATCCTTCACATGGACGTGCCAGGGTCGGCCAACCAGCTTTGTGCCGATATTGGTTACAGTCTGGATGGAGAGAGAGAGAGACAGAGACAGAGACAGAGACAGAGACAGAGGGGGGTACTCCATGCTGTCAGCGCGACTTGATAATGATGATATATCAATATTATTTGCATGTTTTCTCTTAAAAAAAAACAAAAAAACAAAACAACAAATTTTCACTGATTTTTCTTTGACAAAGGTTATTAAAAACCGTTCTATACATGTAAAACATCACGACAGATGGGAAATTGTGAAGATTTTCATGAAATTTATTTCGAAGATACGCGTGGTAATTTGCTGAAGAGTGGTGGTGGGGGCATATGGGAGTTGAAAATAATTTTTGGTAAAATTAAGTTTCGTATTTTGCAAAGAAAGTTAATTATCTCGAAAAAAAAAGTTACGCGAAGAAATATGCCTTTCATTTCCGTATTAATCTAATCTAAACAACAGATATGCATTACAATATTCATTTCCGAACTCTATCGAGAAAACTTCATATCTATCTATCTATCTATCTATCTATCTATGTCTGTTCATATCTATCTATCTATCTATCTATCTATCTATCTATCTATCTCAATCTGTTTATTTCTCTCTCTCTTTTTATGTATCCATATTCATATCTTCGTAGGTTCATAGCAATCTATCTATCTATCTATCTATCTATCTATCTACGAGATGCTCCAAAAGTATCGAGACTGAACTGCATTTTCCATAACAGAAATTAACAATGAACGAAACGTTAATTTTCTTCAAAATGATCCGCTCGTCATTCCACGCTCTTATTCCAGGGAATTTTCTATTGGTGGAAGCACACCAGGAAATTTTAGAATAAATAAAATAAAGACTTAGTTTAAATACTTTTTTAAACGAAACATAAATCTATGTCAGTGTGTTTGTATCTATCTCAATTTGTTTTATCTCTGTCAGTTTGTTCAAACCTATCTATCTATCTATCTATCTATCTATCTATCTATCTATCTATGTATGTGCGTGTGTGGCGGTGTTCTTATGGCTTAAGTGTTGGACTGTGGCTTTAAAGTAAGCGAGTTCAAACTCCAGTTGTGCATTTACGTTCACTTTTGGACTTAAACCCTTGAGAAAGGTACGGACCCTTTTATCCCCCACCTGCTATGACTTAAATAGTATTAACTGCAGTTATTCTTGCATTAAATAACCCACCAAGGTTGATATACGAAGAAAACAAATAACCCACCAAGGTTGATATACGAAGAAAACAAACGAACTCAATCTATCAATGCAAGAAATAGAAAGAAATAAACAAAAAAAAAAAAAAAAAAAAAAAGAAAAGAAAAGAAAAAAGAAAAGATCTAGAAGAAAAATTCGGTGAGTCGCAAATGGTTTATTTATGCAGAATTATTAATATATTCCCTCACCCTACATTCATCCCCACTCAGGCTGCCAATAACCAAAATTATAACCCCTGCCGTGCTTCATACAACCAACTTTAGTCATCTAGAAATGGCAGGAAATTAAGGAATGGTAAAAATACTACACACACACACACGTTGCAGCACATGTACAAAATACTTTTTGTAAGAATTTATATGATTATTAGCTTTTTCATTTGTTTTCCAGTTTAAGAGTAAAAATATTAACACCCTGTCAGGTTGGGCTGTACATACACTGATTGTATCCCCTGCAAAGGGGTATGAAGCTCCCAAAAGCAATGTCCTGAGCATGATACTAAACTGCATCTGATAGTGGAGATCCAGTTCTGGATATCTGAGGAGTGTGGAGTACCCTATCATTGCCACTACTCCCAGGTCCACTCTGACTCGGAGTGGTTGTACCTGATTGGGTCACATCTATGGGTCAAGTAGATCTGTTGAATTATTCGTATTCGACCGTGCGAATAAAACAAAACTCTCTTAAACAAATACACAAAAAATGTAAATATGAACATCCAATAAGCGTGATTCTTTAACTTCTTGGCATAAAATAACCCTTGATGGGTTGAAAATCCGTTAAAATCAATCAATCAATCAACCGCATCTATATCATTACAGAAGAAAGACAACCAATAAAAAAGCAAAATTTAGTTTATCAAACTTTGTAATCGTAAATATATTTAATTAATCCACCTTTAATAATGGCTTATAGATTTTCATCAATCCAACGAATTAAAGGGTAATTTTTTTTATCCTACGAGTGAAAAAAACACGTGCAATACCCTGTCTTCATCAGCCGCCAACCAGAGGTGATACCATAGTTTCGGTGGCTAAGGTGATACTGCTACCCCTGGCGCAACCAGCAGCTTTTGCCAAAGGACAGGTTATGAAACCAAAGAGAAAGAAAGTTCCTCTTTGTAGCTTTACTTTAAATGTTGATAACGTGTTTACTTTAAATGTTAATAACGTGTTCGTAAAAACCGTTATTAACGATCATTCATACAACGTGCACATTTCATTCACGTACGTTAGGCTGTTGGGTCGCGCTCATTTCCTTTTCATGTTTTGACCGTGACCAAATCCAGCTCGAAGCCTGTTGAATTGTTGTTGAAGTCCTACATTTATTTTGAATGATTGTTTTATTATCTTGGGTTGAATATATTGTGACTATACCAGGCCCAGGAGTTGTTTATAGCCGGTGCTCTTGCCTCATAAGTATTCTCAAAGTAGAGCAACATCGTCGTACTACCGGCATCGAAAAAACGATAAAGAATGGGTACAATTATCAGCTCAACCTTCTCCACTTTAAACACGTCGTATTTCTGATTGACGCGTGGCTCAGTTCGAACCCCGTGTGAAATCGCACTTTATACACAGCTGTCGGAATAGTGGGGTGTACACTTTGAGCAGTCCCAAGGCAGTTTCGTTCGTTGATCGTCTAGCTTGATATTAAAAAAGTGTTGCGATTCTTAAAGGTCAAGGAAACAGGTATTTCCCGAACTGAGAAGCTGTGGTAATGAATGTTCTGAACAGGATAAATCGATCCCTTCTTCGGAAGAACAACGATGCCAGTGATTAAATATAACAGTTTAATAGTACTATATCAAGTAAAATACAATCAACTATCGTATGGCATACAAAACAGAATATAAAATATAGATTGACTATATGTGTGTCGGTCTTAAGTTAACTTCGACAACTTAGTGAAATGTTTGAGTCATTCACTGATGAACGTGTAGGGATATGAGTTGGTGTTTTTCTCTCGGCTGACTGCTATAATTGCGAGTGAGCTTTGCCTCTCCTAATACGAGTCCATTCATTCTCTCCGTAATGCAAACACTGACTAAACTCGTGACGACAAACTCTGTCGTTCTTCATCATTCAAATCTATTTTCACGCGAAAAATATATCCCAAATCAGCTGTCAAAGTAATGATTTGAGCATGTTTATTCGTTTCGACGACGATTCATAGAAAGTGTTTTAATTTACAACTGTGCATATAACACAGCCAAAAGAATATAGTGAATAGGATCTTCTATCACCTCATCGTGTGACAAAGTTAACTGATTATAATGTGAGAGTTAACTTGGTTTTGAGAATATCATAGTTGTTTGTTTTAGGTTTGGTTCAATATTATGGCATATCAACCATTGTAGGTCATTTAATGCCAAATCCTTTTTATACATATATATATATAATATATATAATTTGATTTGGTTAGGTTTTATGACATATCAACCATTGAAGGTTATTCAATACCAAATCCTTTTTATACATATATATAAGATATATATAATTTGGTTTGGTTAGGTTTTATGGCATATCAACCATTGAAGGTTATTCAATACCAAATCCTTTTTATAGATATATAAGTAAAGTAAAGTTGGCGACCGTAGTCGAGGGCGACCAGAAGGCTCCCTTTTCAATAGCCACTACACCGAGGTGTAGAGGAGGGTACTACTCCTTTCCCTGGATTGCTCCACTTTACCCTTGATACGTACCTTATATGGCAGAGTGTTAAGGAAGGAGGTATCAAGTACCATTTTTAAAGTCTTAGGTATGACGCGACTTGGAATAGAACCCAGCTCTCCCGGACCATTGGCGAACACTCTATCCACTGTAGTTTAATTAGTTATTATGGCATATCAACCAATGTAAGTCATTTAATGCCAAGTCCTATTTATACATATATATTATATATATATAATTTGGTTTGGTTAGGTTTTATGGCATATCAACCATTGTAGGTCATTTAAAGCAAAATTCCAGTGTTGTCAGCCTATCTAACAGTTAACTCTAGTCAACTTCAGAATCCACAACACAACACTGTAGGGGATCAAACGTGGCCTTCTCAACAATCAAACTGAAAAAAACTACAAAGATCTGATTTTTTCCCAATAATTCAATCCAGACAGCCGTGAAGAATATTACAAATATGATATTAGCACAGTCAGCTGGGACGGTAGAATACTCCAACTACATCTCTGCAGAGGGGTAAGGCTCTCTCTCAACGAGTGTCCTGGATATGAAATCAAACCATCTGATGGTGAGGCTCCAGTAATCCTGGCCCTTTGGGGAATGTGGAGTTCCCCTTCATTGCCATCACTCCATGGTCAACTCTGACACGGAGTGGTAGCACCTAATAGTGTCTTATCTATGGGTCAAATAGAACTGTTTGACATTTAAACTCTGTACTCATGCTAAACAGAATTACTTGAAATCGAACTGTTTTTACAGTAAACTGTATATTAGCAAAAAACTCTGTACTCATGCTAAAGTGAATAGTTTGAAACAGTACTATTTGATCATTTACCTGTGTGTAAACAAATAACTGATGATTAATTGAATTGTTAGTGATACATAGCAATATTTGAAAACATTAAACTGTGTGCAAACAAATAATTAATAGTAAAAAGAATTATTCGTATAAGATAGAAATAAGTTAATCCATTTTTATGTTTGAAAAAAATGAGCTCGGGCTCGTTTAAAAATGTTATCTACAAAATGTGTTCAGAAATTATATATTTGATATATTTGTATAAAAAGGATTCGGTATTGAATAACCTACAATGGTTGATATGCCATAAAACCTAACCAAACCAAATGATATATATTTTATATATATGTATAAAAATGTTTTGGTTTTGAATAACCTTGATATGCCATAAAACCTATCCAAATCAAATTATATATATCATATATATATGTATAAAAAGCATTTACCATTAAATGACCTACAATGGTTAATATGCCAAACCAAATGGACGATGGACGATAGGGAGGGGTGGCGAGAGAAGGTCAGGGATATTCGTGCTGATGGCGTGTCATGATGATGATGAAATTAAAACACTTTCTATGCATCGTCGTCGAAACAAATAAACATGCTTAAACCATGACTTTGATATTAAATATGCACCAATCGTAAAAAAAGCGAATTTATTTTCTCTTGATTGGTGAATATTTAATGTCAAAGTTATGGTTTGAGAATGTTGTTCATTTCTTTTTGAGTATGTTGTTTATTCATTTTTCATCATTGAGAATGTTTATTTTCCGGTCTTTGCGATGTTAATCTTTTCTTTTCTGTTTAGCTTTTGGAAATTTTACGAATGTATTTTTTATATATTGCTTTCTGTATCGTCGATAAATCATTACAACTCTAATTTTTCAAAGCGGGTGTCCTCGTGGTGTAATGGTTAAAGCGATGGACTGCGGAATCGTAGTACGCGAGTTCGTACTCCAGTCGCGCTATTACGTTCACTTTCAGGCAAATACCCTTGGGAAAGGTATGAACCCCCTTATCCTCCCAGTTATGGGCGAAATAGTACCACTACTGTTCTTCTAGGAGAATGGCTTTGGCATTAAATAACCTAAAAAGAGTTGATATGCCATTAAACAAAGAAACCAAACCAAACCTAATTTTTCAATGAAAAGTTAAGCTTTCCTAGCGACAATAATCAATATATATTTCTCAAATGAGGTGGAGCGCATTATCAGTGATATTCTTGGTTTCATCATAGGTTTCCAGTTTTTCAGTATCGGACCCCTTCAGTCAGGCGACCCAGCAGGGTTGATCTCTTTTTAGCTTATTTCCAAGCGGTGACAATCAATGGGATCGCCCTCTTTGTTCAAAATCATCTAGTGACATTTTTAGTTGACTCAGCGATGATTCCTACGGCTTTACCCTTCAGCAGCACATGTTATGGAATGTATAATTAAAGCCCTTCAGAGTGAACGCTCTGAAAACTCTCGGCAGCCCACTTTCATAAGGCCCTCTAGTTCCGGTTCTGATGCTTCTCCACCGCTTTGATATTTAGCGAGCTTCCTCTCATTCACTTTTCCTTGATGCCCTTCCCAGAGCACCTGTTACTCGTTTCACCCTAATGCCCTTGAGAAAAGCATGAATCAATTTCTTAAGAGCGACAGCATTATGAGTAAATAGTAGGGCAGACTGGGTTCTTTTGCTTTGGTTAGGAAAACAACCAAGGAGAGGATAATCTCTTTATTCAGACTAGTTATGCTTCGCTAGAATATTGGCATTGTTTCACATTCTATTCGTAGTTGAAGGGTTAAGTAAACTTCGCACATTATATCTATTAATAAATGGATTAACAACAAGGTCAGTAAAGAAGTCTGTATTGCAATTCCACGCAAACAAATCCAAAAGAAAAGAATTAAGTAAGAAATTCAGAATAACAAATTCAACATCAAGAGTCTAAGAAGCAAATAAATAAAGAGTGTAAGAAATCCAACTTTTCTTTCCTAGACAAAGCGACTACACACTTCCTCACGAGCCCAAAATTCCACTACCAGCTGTTAAAAAAAGCAGCGGTAGCATTTGTAATTGGTCATAACAGTCGGATAGGTTACAAAAATAACCATATTCAAAGCTATACTTTAAATCTGGTGGTTGGCAAGTATCAAAAATTTATTTCAGATTCCTTCAGTAGATCGTGCACAAGGTTGGAACCTTTTTTTTTCGACGTAGGTGGTTTTCTCTTCTTTCACCAAACACATAACCATCTGTTTGTAACCTTTTGAGATTATTATCAAGTCTGGGTGGAGTTGTTTGTTTGATGTGATAACAGAATTTTAACTGTTTTTCTAAGATCCATTCACAGTAGCCAGTCTGGATCCAAAGAAAGTGGGCTCGTCATGGCAGCGAATGAATCTAGTCGCCGGCTTTGACAAAGTAGATGGTTTTCTTCCAGAGGTTGTGTTTACATGATTTTATGGTTGTAGCAATAACTCCAGTAACTTCCCAAGAACCAGATTGTGGTGTCAAAGATAGGGTCCATCGCTGAAAGCTTTTGTGTAACCGTCGTGAAGTTGCTAAAAGGATATTCTTGTTCACTGAGGGCAAAGTACTTCGCCCCTGACCTATTGATGGTTTTCTGGAATTGGTATATATCTTGGACCAAAAATTCTTTGCGGAAAAAGTCGGCCCGTGAAAAATCCGACAAAGTAACGTTTTGCCGCATTGCGTTTTACCTTTCTTAATTGAGTCATATCATCCTGCGGACCTCCTCAGTGCCAGCACGGACGTCTTCCTGGGGGAAAAGCTGTCGCTCTTACTGTTTAGAATTGTTGACCTGGTCGTTTGGAATGTTGCCCAGGTATAATCGCTCTATTGCAACCGTCTCTACTACCACCTTCTACCAGGGCCCTAACAGGAGTCCATTACCTCAACCGTGACTCTGTTACCAGTAATTTTGGCAGTGCTCCAATTTCTGCTAGTACAGACCTCAGTGCCAACTATAACCCATAATAAGGATACCTTTTCTACATAGTTATGTAATTTTGGTTAAAGAGATAATTTTACATCTGGTCAAAGAATTTCAGTGCTGTTCATATGAATGATAAATAATATCTAATTATATATGTTATGATGGTATAAAGTTCCCCTACAATAAATAAAATCCTGGTATGTTTGCTTATTAAAAGATAACTTTAAAATTGGTAGAGATGTATTTAACTTGTAGCAATATTTTTTATGTGTTTTAATGTTCATTTTAAAGGTAAGTTAATTGTATAAAGTTGCTAAATATGTTTAAACTGGGTATTTAAACTTCGTCGAGAGACAGAATTCCTGATTTAAACGTAGCCGGAAGGAAGAGTTATATTAGTGTAAATATATCAACATCACTTGTAACAACACGTCAGCACTGGCGACATATCGGCTACGAATTATGTATGAATTTATATTGAAAATTTAGTCAGAGGTAATCGAAGAGAAGCCGAAGACAGGAGAAGTCGTCTCCGTCACAAAGACGGACGGTCATAGACTCAAAAGTTTGGGGTCATTCTAAGAAAATCGAAAATATTCGATTATGATACTATAAGCTATTCTGCTTCTCGATGCATATTGGTACAATAATGAAATAGGTGCGGTTGTGGTTGTATGAGTATACGAATAGGCGTAGAATATATATATATGATAAAAAAATCTCTAATGAAACCTGATACATTTGACTCCATCACTAAACACACGGACAGTCACAGTCAAAACCAAAAAAAAAAAAAAAACCTACCTAATCAATTAGACCCATATATGTCTCCCTCTCTATTTCTCCCCTTACTTGTCTCTTGTCTTTTGACCCACTGCGCCCCCTTTTTATATCTTTGTTTTCTCCGTTATAATGTCTATCTCCTCATTTATTTAAATGTAGAAAAACTAAAAAAAAAAATTAGTCTGATGAAGATCTTGAAATAAAAGAATGAAATATTATTACTTCTAAACCTTTGTAAGTGTTTGATTTATCCATCTTTTCAGTTATTTTATCATGTTATCAGATTCACCATAATCTATCATTTCAACACACACACACACACGTGTGCGCGCACACACACACACTCGCACACACACACACCTATATATATATAGGTGTGTGTGTGTGTGCGTGCGTGTGCAGGTGAGCGTATTTGTACAGGTGTGTGGATATAATTAGCGTATATGTATATATGTATGTATATAGATGTGTATGCAGAGAATATTAAAAACATACTAGAACAAGTTGGCCATGTGGTTAAACAGAGAGAGAAGGATTTTTCGACAGGAATGAAAGAGTTTGTTCTTTTTTTTAATGCCCGTCATAAACAGTAATCTTTGGCGCCAGTGCGGACAGAAGTCAGTTGACAAGTGTGTCATCTTTCTGAGTACTTTAGGTCTACGCTAGAGGCGTGGGGGATCTTTCCTCGGAAGCGAAGGCTCTATATATTTAGGGAAGCTATCGGGAGAGAGACAGACGGTTTGCAGCCCAGGGAAATTATGCTGCCAAGCGAGACTGACCTCGACTTTGTCAACTGTGGTTGAACAGAACCTGACTGATGTTATCCGTTTGGGATGTAGACAACGTGGGGTTGAATCATTTTGCAGATGGAACTGTGCAGGCCCCGAAGAAAGATTGTCACATGATAACAAAGACCAAAACGTAAAACATCAGATTATACCTTTATCTCCAAAAAAACACTAAATTGAACCGAAAGAAAATAAGACAAGGCTACTATGTCTAAGAATGTGTATCCGTTAAATTCATCGTTATTGTATGGTAAACTCATCTTTGGTAAATTGATCTTCGGTAAATTCATCATGTGGCAATTTTCTCGTCAGTAAATTCATCCTACTGCGAATTCCTTACAGGAAAATTATTGGTGGCTAAATTCAGAATTTAATCATTGCTTATTAGAATTTAATAAAAAGAGCTAAAGAGTTAGGGAAATCCTACATTATTAGAGAAATTAATCTGAGACGATGAATTTACCTGCGATAAATTTACCGTAGAATCCAAACAACGTGGGGTTGAATCGTTAAGTAGGTAAATTTACCGACCATAAAATTACCACACGAATAATTTACCGACAGTCAATTTACCACACAATGAATTTACTTACGATAAATTTACCTCACGATGAATTTACCCCACGATGAATTTACCCCACGATGAATTTACCTCACGATGAATTTACCCCACGATGAACTTACCCCACGATGAATTTACCTCACGATGAACTTACCCCACGATGAACTTACCCCACGATGAATTTACCTTACGATGAACTTACCCCACGATGAATTTACCCCACGATGAATTTACCTCACGATGAACTTACCCCACGATGAATTTACATCACGATGAATTTACCCCACGATGAACTTACCCCACGATGAATTTACCTTACGATGAACTTACCCCACGATGAACTTACCCCACGATGAATTTACCTTACGATGAACTTACCCCACGATGAATTTACCCCACGATGAATTTACCTCACGATGAACTTACCCCACGATGAACTTACCCCACGATGAATTTACATCACGATGAATTTACCTTACGATGAACTTACCCTACGATGAATTTACATCACGATGAATTTACCTTACGATGAACTTACCCCACGATGAACTTATCCCACGATGAATTTACCACACGATGAACTTACCCCACGATAAACTTACCCCACGCTGAATTTACCACTCGGTAAAGTTGTGCTGTTGATTCACTTTGTTTCTACTACAGATCAACGTAATTTGTTTATTTGCTTCCTTAGAAAAAGAGGTGCGCCAGATAGCTGCCCACGATAATCCTACAGTAATCAGTTCCCAATGTAACATAAGAGCCAAATAATCTAACTTTCCTCGCATTTGAGTACCGCATTGCAAAACAATAACCATGTTGCCTAAATGCTATTATTACAGCCTAAACACTCTCTCCACCATCACAATAGAGCAATCTACAGCTGCAAACGGATTTTCCTCATAACTTGCTACTGTTTTCTTATCTATTCAGGTTTGCCTAGTAACAAGTGAATCTCGAAAAATGGGAATCTGTTATTGTCTTTTGTCACTTGACGGCTGATAACCGCCATTTTATGGAGTCAAAATGGTGCCTTCCGCCTTCTTCATCACTTCTTTGAAGAGCTCTTCACTCCGATAATAGTCAATGTTATTTAAGCAAACCAGCAATGCAAAGATTAAACACGTTTTCTTTTTCTTCTCTCTTATTTCTTCTTTTAATCTTCTTTTCAGTGATTCTTTTCAATTTTTTCTCAGTTTTCTTTCTTTCTTTCTTTCTTTCTTTCTTTCTTTCTTTCTTTCTTTCTTAGAGTGAACCTGGGAGTAATGGCCATCAAGAAGTACTCTACACTCTCTATATTTCCAGAACTGGAGTCTCACAGTCAGATTCAATTTAGTATCATAATTACTAGAGCACGATGGTCTTTGAGAAGAGCATTGATATTTACTTTTAAATTACCAAGTTTTAATCACAATTCACTACGCTTCGCTCATAGCGAAGCGTAGTGAATTTGTTTTGTGAGAATTAAATTTACTCGGGTAAATAAATGAGAGAAATTAAGTATCATTCTAAAATTGTGGTTCTCAGACATTTTTTTACTATCGACATCTTCTGGGAATCGTTGATCTTTTATCCACCCCTTTATTTGTTCACTTAAAAAATCAATGAGTCGTAATTATAGGTAAACAAATTAAATACTTAAATATGCTATAAAGGGAGAAATTTAGACAAATTAACCAAAGGACAAAACAGCTAATGACTATGCACAAAGCTTTACAACCAGGAGATGACATAATCAGACTGTATATGTCAAGAAAAGAAAGAGGAAGACTTACTAGCATTGACGATTGCGTAGATGCAACAATTCAAGGACTCAAGGAATGTATAAAAAAATAACAAAGACAGACTAATTACACCAGCCAATAACAACAATATTATCATGAGGATGAAAAGTTAAACAAAATGTAGAAAATAAAATTAGAAGAAAACAATTGTACTCATACATAAGTGACAAACTAGCGAGATTTCATTTGAGATGACCTGGAAAAAGCTAAGAAGAAACTTGTTGAGAGAAACTGAATCTCTTTTAATAGCAGAACAAAATTATGCCACAAGTACCAATTATATCAAGACGAAAATTTAGAATACACAATAAAATAGCAAAAGGTACGTTATATGGAGACAAAAATGAAACAGTTAATTAAGTGATGAAGGAATGCAACAAACTGACACAAGAAAAATACATAAGTTGGTTTGACTTGAGTGGAAACTTCATCCACTGGAATTTAGAGAGATAAGAAATTGACTGTACTCCTATATGGTATACGCATAAGCCAGAATCCGTCTTCGAAAATGAGACGCATAAAATTCTATGGGATTTTGATATACAAATACAAATCACCAAATCCTGTTCTGAAAGCAAGCGTTATTTAACAAGAAGAACTAGGCCAGACCTCGTGTTATTAACTAGGCTAGACCTAGTGTTATTTAACAAGAAGAACTAGACCAGACTTAGTGTTATTTAACAAGAAGAACTAGGCTAGACATAGTGTTATTTAACCAGATGAGATTGCGGGGGGAGTATGTAATTTGGTTATTTCAGTAGATTGCTCTCTAAATTATTCCCACCATAAATACAACACAAAATTTTACAATCGCGCAAAAGAAATGGAATAGAACACAACGAATATTAAATAACAAACAGTTTAATATGCATATAACAGAATATGAAAAGCAAAATACATGATGTGTAAATGGCCTTTTGGAAAATAAAGTTTGAAGAAGAGAATAAATTTGTTGAAAGATGTGTGTATGTTCATGTTAATAGTCCGTAAATAAGTCGTTCTTACTTACATTAAGTTTATAGCGGGTTTTATGATTGTGGCGACAGCATGTCGCGTTGATGAAAGAAAGTTTGTCGGGTTTTCCTTTTGAATATAATTCTCGGCCATTTGAAGAGAGTTCATGAACTTTCCTTGAGGAAGGAAAGGAATTTGTTGGAATGTATCGGCTACTGCTTTACTGGCTTAGTGGCTTGTCTTCATTTGAGTGTAAGCTTGTGTCTTGTGTGTCTGGCTTTCTAACTCTGTGTTATTTATATCCTACAGGTGGATCAAAGAATCGTCCTAAAATCTTGGCGCGTAGACATTTATTGACCAATCAGATTTGTATTTTACTATTTTATTTTCGAGCCTAAATATTTTCTGTTAGTTCACTTCCGATCCTAATTTTCTAGAATGTTCTATTCTATGTTTTTAGCTGATTGGTCGAAAAATATAAAAATGTAATTTAAATGCTAATGCGGTTTTGATCCTAAATTTCTAGAATGTTCTTAAGTATGTTTTTATTGCTTATTTTAAGACTAGAAAAAATGTGTATCCTATAAGATAAGTCAGACCTAGTGCTATTTAACAAGAACAAGACCAGACCTAGTGCTATTTAACAAGAACAAGGCTAGACCTAGTGTTATTTAACCAGAAGAGATAGGCCAGACCTAGTGCTATTTAACAAGAAAAACTGTGCCAGACCTAGTGTTATTAACTAGGCTAGACCTAGTGTTATTTAACCAGAAGAGCTAGGCTATACCTAGTATTATTTAACAAGAAGAACTGGGCCAAACCTAGTGTTATTTAACTAGAAGAGATAGGCCAGACCTAGTGCTATTTAACAAGAAGAACTGTGCCAGACCTAGTGTTATTAACTAGGCTAGACCTAGTGTTATTTAACCAGAAGAGCTAGGCTATACCTAGTATTATTTAACGAGAAGAACTGGGCCAAACCTCGTGTTATTTAACAAGAAGAACTAGGCCAGACCTCGTTCTATTTAACAAGAAGAACTAGGCCAGACCTCGTGTTATTAATTAAGCTAGATCTAGTGTTATTTAACAAAAACTAGGCCAGACCAAGTGTTATAAACTAGGCTTGACTTAGCGATATTAAACCAGAAGAACTAGGCCAGTCCTAGTGTTATTTAACAAGAAAATAACTTGTCGTCAAGTGGATTTTGCTGTTCCAGCGGACCAGAGATTGAAGAAAAGATAGAAAATACTTGGATCTTGCTTGAAAACGGATAAAACTGTTGTTGGCGCACTTTGAATTGTTCTCCATGACCTGGAAAATAAACTGGTGGATTGGACATCAGAGGAAGAATCGAGACCATCTAGGTCACTGTTGAAACTGGCTAGATTACTTAAAAATGTCCAGGGGACCTGAAGAGACGTTCTGTCACTCTGACTTTAGTGAAAGACTACCATTTAGAGTTGATATAAAAACCTTGGAAGGAGTAAATAATATAATAAAATCATCACCTTTAGATGTGTAGACGAGATGAGCTTTATAGTAAAATTCAGGAGAAAAATCAAAGTGTTTTGATTCACTCTAATATATATGTAAAACTATTAATAATATAACGTAGTTATAAATAGTTTTTAGTGGAAAAATCAGTCAAAATATTAAAATACTTTTTATACATACTAATATATAGATAGCAGGAATGATTTATTGGAGTTATATTCTTTAGAAATATATATAAAATAAAGCTTGAAGTAAAGGCTTTACCAAACGAAAATACTTTTGATACACGCTTACGTTAATAGTAATAATAACAATAGTAATAATACCGAAGACTGTTTTAGATGTCTTGATGTAATAAGGGCAATAAAAACGAAAATACCAGAAGGCAGTTATACAAATTGTGATTGGTGCATTTAGAACGGCCCCTAAGAGTTTGGAGGGGAGACTGGTGGAATAAGAGATAAAAGGAAGGATCGAGACCATCCAGAATACAGTTAGGATACTGAGAAAAGTCCTGCAGACCGAAGGAGACTTGTTGTCACTCAAACTTCAGTGGAAAACACTTGTTAAAGATTTTGTGAAAAACTCACGAGGTGTAAAATAACAATAGTCTTTAGATATGTTGATGAAATAAACTTTGAAATATAAAAACAAATACTATTATAGTGGACTTTGCCGTATCGGTAGACCATTGAGTAAAATTAAAAGAAAGTGAAAAAAGAGATAAGAACCCAGACCTTGCTCGGGAACTAAAAAAGCTTTGGAACAGGAAGGTGGTGGTAATACTAATTGTAATTGGTGCCCCAGGTACAATCCCCAAAAGAATTAGTAAAAGGACTGGAAGACCTGGAAATGAGAGGACTGTTAGAATTCTGGTCGGTATTTTGATCTTTTGTTAGCAAAAGCCAGTGTTGGTAATCCACGAGACACGTCTTCTTGGCAGAAACTTTAACCAGCAATTGATTATCTGAGTATTTGAGCATAGTTGGAACTGATTTTAAATGCTTTCAGTCCTCGTCTCTGATTGGTCCATTTTTTTCTGGAATTGTCTGCTGCTGGCGGGAAAGTTCATAAATAGGAATGACAATTCTGCATACAACTTATAGTCATGACAAGTCCAACAAGGACAAGTGGAGGGCATCCAAACTGCAGGATTATTAAGATCGGCCAGAATACTGAGAAGAGTCCTGGTGACTTGAGGAGGCTTGCTGTTACTCAAATTCCAGTTGAAAACCATCAGCTAAAACTGGTGTGAAAAACTATTAAAGGAGTAATAATAATAATAATAATAATAATAATAATAATCGACAAACTGGTGACATCTCGCACGAGAAGACCGGCAAATGGCTACGAAAAGGAAACCTTAAGTGAGAAACTGAATCTCTTCTAATAGCAGCAAAAAACAATGTCATAAAGACCAATTATATTAAAGCCAAAATCGGTCGGAATACTGAGAAAAGTCCTGGAAATCTGAGGAGACTTACTGTTACTCAGATTCCAGTGAATGACCACCAGAGTTAGCTGATGTAAAAAACTCAAAAGGAGTAAAATGATAAAAATAATAATAATGATAAAAGTAATATTTTTGATGCCACTCAATCACATACTTTGGATATGTACAGGCGGCTACAAACTTACTACATAGCAAGAAAAGATCAATCACCTAATGTCCATGGACGACATCAAACTATTGGCTAAAAATGAAAAAGAATTGGGAAGCCTAATACAAGTAGTGTAAGATATACAGTCAAGATATAGGGATAGAATTTGGCATGATGAGAAGCAGGAAACGATAAATGACAGAAGAAATAGAACTACCAAACGAAGAAAAAATCAGAACGCTTGGAGAAGAGGAAACTTACAAAGACTTGGGAATATTGGAAGTGGATACTATCAAACATGTGGAGATGAAAGAAAAATTAGGAAAGAGTATCTCAGGAGAACGAGAAAAAAATATAACAGAAACCTCATCAAAAGGATAAATACCAGGGCTGTACTCCTCGTAAGATATTCGGGATCATTCTTGAAGTGGACGAGGGAAGAACTTCAACAAATGAACCAGGGTATAAGAAAACTGATGACGATGTATTAGGCCTTACATTCGAGAGATGACATAGACAAATGTGCCAAGAAAAGGAGGAGGAAGAGGACCTTCCAGAATTGAAGATAGAGTCGATGGATCGGTATGAAGACTTGAAGACTACATAAAAAATAAAGAAAGACTAATTTCAGCGACCAGAAGCAACACAAACAGCACAAAGATCAATAGAACAACAATAACTAGAAAATAAAATGGGAAAAAAAGCAGTTGTTAAATCGACAAACCAGCGAAACCTCACTCGAGAAGATCTGGACATGGCTAAGAAAGGAAACATTTAGTGGGAAATTGAAGCTCTTGTTAAAGCAGCACAAAACAAGGCCATAAAGACAAACTATGATAAAGCAAAAATTGGTGAGATACAACAAAATAGCAAATGTAGGTTATGTAGTGATAGAGACGAAACGATCGATCACATAATAAGCGTATAAAAGTATAAGACTAGAAACGATTGGGTGGGGAAGGTGATCCACTGGGGATTGTGAAAGAAATTGAGATTTGACCATACTACTAAATGGTATATGCACAACCTGGAATCCGTCTGGGAGGATGAGACGCACAAACTTCTCAGTGATTTTGCGATACAAACAGATCACCAATCTCGGCCAGACGACCAGACCTAGCGGTAATGAACCAAAAATGAAAAAGAGAACCTGCAGAATAGGGGACTTTGCCGTACCGGCGTACTTACTGAGTAAAATTAAAAGAAAAGAGAAAAGAGAGATAATTACATTGACCTTGTTAGAGAACTAAAATAGCTATGGAACATGAAGGTGACGGTGATACCAATTATAATTAGTGCACTCAGAACAATTCCTAAAGGTTTGGTAAAGGGACTGGAAGACTTAGAAATCAGAGGGCAATTAAAGACCTTCCAGACAACAGCATTATTAATATCAGCCAGAATACTGAGAAGAGTCCTAGAGACTTAAGGAGACTTGCTGTCACTCAGACTCCAGTGAAAGACCATCAGCTAACGTTGGTTGGAAAAACTCTCAAGAAGCGACATAATAACAAAAGTGAAGTCTTTTGATGTGTAGATGAAATAAGGTTTGAAGTATAAGTATAAAAGTGAAAATATTACCCCTCAATGTTTATAAAAATAATGTTAATGATGATAGTAATAAAAGTGAAGTCTTAGATTTTAGATGTGTAGATGGTATAACGTTTGAAGTGTAACTATATATAAAAACGAAAACGCATTTGATACGTGAATATATTACTGTAAGCTTATATTTATCAATGACCAGCTGTTGAATAAAGAGAAAAAAACCGATTGGTATGAATTCTGAAATCATTTTTTAACGAAAGAAAGCAAGTGATAGTGTTTAATGAAACAAAGAATCTCGAACAGTTTTGGCGGAGTTTTTCGAACCGAATTTTGCTGAAGAACTAAAATGGATATTATCGATCCAAGCTTAGGCTGGCAAGTCCAAATTCTCGACGCCAACGTTGATACCAGCACTGAAGCTGTCTACAATTTCGAGTTTGTCCATATTTGGAAAGGTACGGGTTTTCTTTATGACGAAAACGAGGTTGGATTAGTCGATCGCTTTAATAGTGGTAATAGTAGAGGAAGATTTCTGGTCACTCTTTGTTGGGCACAAGGCTGTAGCCCCACCCCGTCGCTACAGTTGACATGAGAGATATAATTTGTGGACTTTTATAGCAACTAAGTTTAAATGACAAAAGAGTAAATTTATAAAATGGAGTGTGGAAAGATTGTGTTGCGTCAATTATGTAAAGGCACCAGCATTCAAAAATACACCTTTATACCTGTGTTCAAATATACACCATAAATACTGTAGCCCAGTCAGTTGGGGCTGTAGAATACACCAACTGCATCTCTGTAGAGTGGTAAGACTCTCCCAACGAGTATCCTGGATATGACATTTAACAATCTAATGGTGAGGCTCCAGTAATGTTGGAGCTTTGGGGAATGCGAGGTAACTCTTCATGGCCCATCGCTGCCAGATCCACTTTGGCCCGAAGTGGTAGTACCTGATAGGGTCTTATCTATGAGACAAATAGAACTGTTTGACATTAAAACTGGGTGCGAACAAATAATTTACGCTAAACTGAATTACTTGAAATAGAACTGTTTCAGCATTTAACTGTGTGTGAACAAATGACTGACGTTTAATTGAATTGTTAGTAATACTTTTGTAATGATTGAAAACATTAAACTGTGTGCAAACAAATGATTAATAGTAAATGAAATAAAACCAAACCAAACCAAATCCTATATATTTAATATATGTACATAAAGAGGTGCCCGTGGTGTAATGGTTATTGTTGAAAATGGACACGGTGACACGAGTTCAAATCCTGGCCGAGACTGATTGCATTTCACATAGTACTGATACCCTTGGGAAAGGTATGAATCCAATTATTCTCCCTCCAGCTATGGGTAAATCGTAGGGCAGACTGGGTTCTTCAGCCTTGGTGAGGCAACTAGTCTAGGAGAAGGAACCGGAGGGGTCGGTAAATATGGTAAATGAAATTATTCGAATTAGATGGAAATAAGTGAAAACATTTAACTGGAAACAAAAAAAATGAGCTCAGACTCGTTTAAAAATATTTCCCACAAAATGTGTTTAGAAATCATATATTTAATATATATGTATAAAGAGGATTTGGCATTAAATAACCTACAATGGTTGATATGCCATAAAACCAAACCAAACCAAATCCTATATATTTAATATATACGTATAAAGAGGATTTAGCATTAAATAACCTACAATGGTTGATATGCTATAAAACCCAACCAAACCAAATCCTATATATTTAATATATACGTATAAAGAGGATTTAGCATTAAATAACCTACAATGGTTGATATGCCATAAAACCCAACCAAACCAAATCCTATATATTTAATATATACATATAAAGAGGATTTAGCATTAAATAACCTACAATGGTTGATATGCTATAAAACCCAACCAAACCAAATCCTATATATTTAATATATACGTATAAAGAGGATTTAGCATTAAATAACCTACAATGGTTGATATGCTATAAAACCAAGCCAAACGATTAAGACTGTGTAAAGAGAGGTTATTATAACAAGCATTCACACAATCACTTCGTTACGAGTATATATAACATTAGGTCAGTTTTTAAAACGGAGTACATTTGGTTTGAATTCAGAATTTTCCTTCATCTAGACTTCAAGGCTAATGAATCTAGTCTGCCTCATAATTTACCCATAGCTGTGTGTGTGTGTGTGTGTGTGTGTGAGAGAGAAGGGCATTAGCACGAAGTTATAACGCAAACCAACAATAAAATTGCCCCATGAATGTTTGTAAGTGCTTTCAAACAATTTTTTGGCGTTGATTTCGCCAAAAATCTCGTCCATTTTTATCCGTCTTGTATTATTTTTGTGTGACGGAAATACTGTATATTTGCTAAAATCCAAGTTGTGATGAAATTATATTCCGGAGATGCCCATGCCCTTGTTCCTTCCGGATTAGTTAATGAAAGAAATGGAATGTCACTGTCTGAATTTAAGAATGAAAACAAGAGGAATATTTTTTGGTATGCAGGATTTTCTGTTTCTGCTTTGATTTGACAATTCGTTGTGAGTTGCAGAATTGGATATTTTTGTGGGATTTAATATTTGAGATGTGGCAATGAATCTTAGTATTGCTGCAACTTCTTTTTCTGGGTATAAAAATGTTATAAACTTCATTTTAATCTGTCGACGAGAAAAAACTCCTAAAAATACAGCATGAAGTTTATTAAAATTTAGGAATTCGTTTCAGAATTTTCTGAAACTTCTTGTTAAATTTATCATTTTTTTCTCTTATTTCAGTGTTGCTGCTTCCCATATTTCAGAGATTTAGACACTTATTTGAATTTTTAAGATAAAATTTCAAAATATGTTGAAACTTTCTAAGATTACTGAATGCATTGTTGTCATGTAAACAGGTTCAACCTGAGTTTCTTTCTACGGTAGAAATAGCATTATTTTCAACATATAGCTTTCTGTAGGAAAATATCCAGATTTGCTGGGCAAAGCTGAATGGGTTTTTGAAATGTTGGATCATATATCAGCATATTCTAAGCGATGAATTGTAAGGGTGAGGGAGTCAAACTAGAAGTAGATTGGTTTAGTTTCTTTGTTTAATGGCATATCAACCCTCGTGCTAGAGCTTTGTTTAATGGCATATCAACCCTCATCTTAGAGCTATCTTGGTAAAAGAACAGTAGTGATAGCTGGGGGATAAGGGGGTTCATACCTTTACTAGGGGTATTAGTCCGAAATTGAACTGACGTTTGAACTCGTTTTATTCAAGGCTGCAGTCTTGCACTTTGACTATTACCCCGCCGGGACTCCTCCCACCCTTTAGAAGAAGAGGAAATAGAATAAGATTTAAATTCGGGTTTATAAAACAGTGAAGAAAATGGTCGGAAGAATTTTAGTGAAGGTTTTTTTTTTTTTTTTTTAAATTCAAAGACTCAAAGTCTGCTACAAAACATCTCGTCTGATTGATGCTAAGAGAATTGATACTCGAGTAAATTAAAAGTTTTGTACTATTTTGGCTGTTCACAATCTGGTTTTGCACAGTTTGGTAACGGTAGATACAGTGAAGATGACGAACTACACTGTGAGAGAACGAACTGGTCAGATACTCCGTGTGTTATTCAACGGATTTGCATCAATGTCTTGGAGCACAGCCTCGGAATCCACGCTTTTAGACCCACCTGACCTTGCCTAATCGTCGAGGTTCTTGCAAATCGAAAATTATTCAACCATATCGTTACTGTACTTTGATGAACTGCAACTTCACCAAATATACAACAAATGTTTCTGGTTGCTTTTGCGGCCCCTAGGCCCAGTTTGAACTTGTAAAGCATAAGTTACCCAATTAGACTATGCTGAACGTTCATATGTGCAGCTTTCAAATAGCACAAAGAGTGAAGCTATGCATAACGTCTCAGCGTACCAACTACCGCGATATTACCAACCATAACGAGTACCTACCACAGTTTGAACTGCTTCGATTACGTGATATACGCGGCGCAAATTAGCTCGTACCCTCAAATTGCCAAAAACTTTTCATTCACTTCAGAATTTCGCGTTTATAATGGAAGATGGTGTGTAATATTAGAGATGGGTGTTCACACGTCAATCTTTATAATAAATGTTTAGGAATAAAAGTAAAGATGAAGATGTAAAAACCTGTTTGCTTTAAATCATTTTGAAAAGCAGGAAGAAATTCTTGAAACTTTGGAACCCCCACCGGAGTCTTTCCGATATTAGAAATCCTATTTATGCAAATCTTCCCAGGGCAGGAATCCTGTTTATGCAAATACTTTTGTCGTAGAGAAATAATTTACCCAATATATAAACATATACATATGTTCCAATAGTCTCTCTCTTTCTATCTCTCTCTTTGTTGTTACTTTATGGACTTTTACGGCATGTCAACCCGTCTAATGTTATTTTATACCCCCATGTTCAGAAATCGCTTTCATTGTACACTTATATCTATATTTTTACATATTGTATTCTTAAGAGTTTTTTGCACAAATAAAGTATTCCTATCTAATACAAATAATTTGAACACCGATGCATGATTTCAAGTAGCTCCCTCAAATACTAATAATTATATGTTTAATGATAGTGTGCACTAATTATAGCTTCAAATAACTATTCTTAATACAATCAATCTACAGTTATATGGCATCAAATACTCCTATCAAATACAAATAATTTTGAAACATATCGGTTGGCCCCTAACATATAAAACCACACAGGGTCAAAGTGGACCTGGGAGTAATGTCAATAAAGAGGTACATCACTGTGTGTATTGTGTGCATATGAACATACAGTATCACTAGAGATAAGTATATTTCTTAAAATCTTTTAAAGTTAATTTTCTCCTAAATCAAACGTGGCAAGGTTTAATAATTTCTAATGAAAAATTATACAACAAAAATGAATTTTTACGTTTTAACCATTTTTATTGCATTAGAACACTGTAAAGATAATTAAAATTGTGTAAATATAAGAAGAAGACTTATTTTGGGACAGCTGCGTTTTCACAGAGTTTCAATGTTATTGAGTAATGGTTGGTTGGTTGGTTTGTTGGGTTTTATGGCATATCAACCTTTGTAGGTTATTTAACGCCAAATCCATTTTTATGTGAATAATCTGTTCTATTTAAAACAATTCAGTTAAGCATAAGTACACAGTTTGTCAAAAACATTTCTATTTCAAACTATGCAAGCAGTTATATGTAACAATTCAGTTAATTGTAAATACAGTTTTAATGTCAAAAAACAGTTCTATTTCAAATAATTCAGTTAAGCATAATCACGTAGTTTAAATGTAAGTACGGTTTAATTGTCAAAAACATTTCCATTTCAAGCAATTCAGTTTACTCAAACAATTCATTTTAGCATAAATATGCTGTTAGTTCTATTTAACCCATAGATAGGGCCCTGTCAGGTGCTACCACACCATGCCAGAGTGGACCTGGGAGCAATGGCAATGAAGGGGTATTCCGCATTCCCTAAAGCTCCAGCACTGCTGGAACCTCACCATCAGATTGTTTAGTGTCATATCTAGGACATTCGTTTGGGCTCTTACCCCTCTGCAGAGGTGCAGTCAGTGTATTCTACAGCCCCAGCCAACTGGCCAAGTTATTGAGTAAGTTAAAAATACTCAGAAAGGTGATAATACATAATAATATCAGTTTTCATTGTACAATGCTCCACTGGAAATGAGAAAATCCAGGTATCTTTGAAAGTATTATACCAAATATAATCGGAATGTCCTACAGGGAAAAAAATGCAAAGGATGTGTTATGGAATCAGAGTGGCTTGTATCTAGTATAAAGAAAAAAAACAGCTTTGAAGTAAGAAAGCCTTTTTAATGAAAAGAAAAATAACAGCTTCCTCACTTCAAAATAGACGACATGCTGCAGCAGAATTTTTAAAGGAAAAGCAAAATAAGAGCTTTCTTACTTCAAAATAGACGACATGCTGCAGCAGCATTTTTAATGGAAAAGCAAAATAACAGCTTTCTTACTTCAAAACAGACGACATGCTGCTGAAGAATTTTTAATGGAAAAGCAAAATAACAGCTTTCTTACTTCAAAATAGAGGACATGCTCCGGCAGCATTTTTAACAGAAAAGCAAAATAAGAGCTTTCTTATTCCAAAATACACGACATGCTGCTGATGGATTTTTAAAGGAAAAGCAAAATAACAGCTTCCTTACTTCAAAAGAGACGACATGCTGCAGCAGAATTTTTAATGGAAAAGCAAAAAAACAGCTTTTTTACTTCAAAAAAATTGACAAGCTGCTGAATCATTTTTAATGGAAAAGCAAAATAACAGATTTCTTACTTCAAAATATACGACATGCTGCTGATAGATTTTTAAAGGAAAAGCAAAATAACAGCTTCCTTACTTCAAAACAGACAACATGCAGCTGAAGAATTTTTAATGGAAAAGCGAAATAAAAGCTTTCTTACTTCAAAATAGACGACATGCTGCAGCAGAATTTTCGAGGGAAAAGCAAAATAACAGCTTTTTTACTTAAAAAAAAAAGGACATGCTGCTGAAGCATTTTTAATGGAAAAGCAAAATAACAGCTTTCTTACTTCAAAATAGACGACATGCTGCAGCAGAATTTTTAATGGAAAAGCAAAATAACAGCTTTTTTATTTAAAAAAAGATGACATGCTGCTGAAGCATTTTTAATGGAAGAGCAAAATAAGAGCTTTCTTACTTCAAAATAGACAACATGCTGCTGAAGCATTTTTAATGGAAAAGCAAAATAACAGCTTCGTTACTTATAAATAGACGACATGCTGCTGAAGCATTTTTAACGGAAAAGCAAAATAACAGCTTTCTTACTTCAAAATAGACAACATGCTGCTGAAGCATTTTTAACGGAAAAGGAAAATAACAGCTTCCTCACTTCAAAATACACGACATGCTGCGGCAGATTTTAAAGGAAAAGCAAAATAACAGCTTCCTCACTTCAAAATAGACGACATGCCGCGGCAGCATTTTTGAAGGAAAAGCAAAATAACAGCTTCCACACCTAAAATAGACGACATGCTACGGCAGCATTTTTACAGTAAAAGCAAAATAACAGCTTTCTTACTTCAAAATAGACGACATGCCGCGGAAGCATTTTTGAAGGAAAAGTAAAATAACAGCTTCCTTACTTCAAAATAGACGACATGCTGCTGAAGCATTTTTAAAGGAAAAGCAAAATAAGAGCTTTCTTACTTAAAAATAGACGACATGCTGCAGCAGCATTTTTAATGGAAAAGCAAAATAACAGCTTTCTTACTTGAAAACAGACTACATGCTGCTGAAGAATTTTTAATGGAAAAGCAAAATAACAGCTTTCTTACTTCAAAATAGAGGACATGCTCCGGCAGCATTTTCAACAGAAAAGCAAAATAACAGCTTTCTTACTCCAAAATACACGACATGCTGCTGATGGATTTTTAAAGGAAAAGGAAAATAACAGCTTCCTTACTTCAAAATAGACGACATGCTGCAGCAGAATTTTTAATGGAAAAGCAAAATAACAGCTTTTTTACTTAAAAAAATTGACAAGCTGCTGAATCATTTTTAATGGAAAAGCAAAATAACAGATTTCTTACTTCAAAATATACGACATGCTGCTGAAGAATTTTTAATGGAAAAGCGAAATAACAGCTTTCTTACTTCAAAACAGACAACATGCTGCTGAAGAATATTTAATGGAAAAGTGAAATAACAGCTTTCTTACTTCAAAATAGACGACATGCTGCAGCAGAATTTTCGATGGAAAAGCAAAATAACAGCTTTTTTACTTAAAAAAAAAAATGACATGCTGCTGAAGCATTTTTAATGGAAAAGCAAAATAACAGCTTTCTTACTTCAAAATAGACGACATGCTGCAGCAGAATTTTTAATGGAAAAGCAAAATAACAGCTTTTTTACTTAAAAAAGATGACATGCTGCTGAAGCATTTCTAATGGAAAAGCAAAATAACAGCTTTCTTACTTCAAAATAGACGACATGCTGCAGCAGAATTTTTAATGAAAAAACAAAATAACAGCTTTTTTACTTAAAAAAAGATGACATGCTGCTGAAGCATTTTTAATGGAAAAGCAAAATAACAGCTTTCTTACTTCAAAATAGACGACATGCTGCAGCAGAATTTTTAATGGAAAAGCAAAATAACAGCTTTTTTACTTAAAAAAGATGACATGCTGCTGAAGCATTTTTAACGGAAAAGCATAATAACAGCTTCCTTACTTCAAAAAAGACGACATGCTGCTGAAGAATTTTTAATGGAAAAGCAAAATAACAGCTGCCTCACTTCAAAATACACGACATGTTTCGGCAGCATTTTTAATGGAAAAGCAAAATAACAGCTTCCTCACTTCAAAATAGACGACATGCTGCGGCAGCATTTTTAAAGGAAAAGCAAAATAACAGCTTCCTCACTTCAAAATAGACGACATGCCTCGGCAGCATTTTTGAAGAAAAAGCAAAATAACAGCTTCCTCACTTCAAAATAGACGACATGCTGCAGCAGCATTTTTAATGGAAAAGCAAAATTACAGCTTCCTTACTTCAAAATAGACGACATGCTGCTGAAGAATTTTTAATGGCAACGCAAAATAACAGCTTCCTCACTTCAAAAAAGACGACACGCTGCGGCAGCATTTTTAATGGAAAAGCAAAATAACAGCTTCCTCACTTAAAAAAAGACGACTTGCTGCTGAAGAATTTTTAATGGAAAAGCAAAATAACAGCTTCCTCACTTCAAAATAGACGACATGCTACTGAAGCATTTTTAAAGGAAAAGCAAAATAACAGCTTTCTTACTTCAAAATAGACGACATGCTGCAGCAGCATTTTAATGGAAAAGCAAAATAACAGCTTTTTTATTTAAAAAAAGATGACATGCTGCTGAAGCATTTTTAATGGAAGAGCAAAATAAGAGCTTTCTTACTTCAAAATAGACGACATGCTGCTGAAGCATTTTTAATGGAAAAGCAAAATAACAGCTTCGTTACTTATAAATAGACGACATGCTGCTGAAGCATTTTTAACGGAAAAGCAAAATAACAGCTTTCTTACTTCAAAATAGACAACATGCTGCTGAAGCATTTTTAACGGAAAAGGAAAATAACAGCTTCCTCACTTCAAAATACACGACATGCTGCGGCAGATTTTAAAGGAAAAGCAAAATAACAGCTTCCCCACTTCAAAATAGACGACATGCCGCGGCAGCATTTTTGAAGGAAAAGCAAAATAACAGCTTCCACACCTAAAATAGACGACATGCTACGGCAGCATTTTTACAGTAAAAGCAAAATAACAGCTTTCTTACTTCAAAATAGACGACATGCCGCGGAAGCATTTTTGAAGGAAAAGTAAAATAACAGCTTCCTTACTTCAAAATAGACGACATGCTCCGGCAGCATTTTTAAAGGAAAAGCAAAATAACAGCTTCCTTACTTCAAAATAGACGACATGCTGCTGAAGCATTTTTAAAGGAAAAGCAAAATAAGAGCTTTCTTACTTCAAAATAGACGACATGCTGCAGCAGCATTTTTAATGGAAAAGCAAAATAACAGCTTTCTTACTTGAAAACAGACTACATGCTGCTGAAGAATTTTTAATGGAAAAGCAAAATAACAGCTTTCTTACTTCAAAATAGAGGACATGCTCCGGCAGCATTTTCAACAGAAAAGCAAAATAACAGCTTTCTTACTCCAAAATACACGACATGCTGCTGATGGATTTTTAAAGGAAAAGGAAAATAACAGCTTCCTTACTTCAAAATAGACGACATGCTGCAGCAGAATTTTTAATGGAAAAGCAAAATAACAGCTTTTTTACTTAAAAAAAAAATGACATGCTGCTGAAGCATTTTTAATGGAAAAGCAAAATAACAGCTTTCTTACTTCAAAATATACGACATGCTGCAGCAGAATTTTTAATGGAAAAGCAAAATAACAGCTTTTTTACTTAAAAAAGATGACATGCTGCTGAAGCATTTCTAATGGAAAAGCAAAATAACAGCTTTCTTACTTCAAAATAGACGACATGATGCAGCAGAATTTTTAATGAAAAAAAAAAAATAACAGCTTTTTTACTTAAAAAAAGATGACATGCTGCTGAAGCATTTTTAATGGAAAAGCAAAATAACAGCTTTCTTACTTCAAAATAGACGACATGCTGCAGCAGAATTTTTAATGGAAAAGCAAAATAACAGCTTTTTTACTCAAAAAAGATGACATGCTGCTGAAGCATTTTTAACGGAAAAGCATAATAACAGCTTCCTTACTTCAAAAAAGACGACATGCTGCTGAAGAATTTTTAATGGAAAAGCAAAATAACAGCTTCCTCACTTCAAAATACACGACATGTTTCGGCAGCATTTTTAATGGAAAAGCAAAATAACAGCTTCCTCACTTCAAAATAGACGACATGCTGCGGCAGCATTTTTAAAGGAAAAGCAAAATAACAGCTTCCTCACTTCAAAATAGACGACATGCCTCGGCAGCATTTTTGAAGAAAAAGCAAAATAACAGCTTCCTCACTTCAAAATAGACGACATGCTGCAGCAGCATTTTTAATGGAAAAGCAAAATTACAGCTTCCTTACTTCAAAATAGACGACATGCTGCTGAAGAATTTTTAATGGCAACGCAAAATAACAGCTTCCTCACTTCAAAAAAGACGACACGCTGCGGCAGCATTTTTAATGGAAAAGCAAAATAACAGCTTCCTCACTTCAAAAAAGACGACTTGCTGCTGAAGAATTTTTAATGGAAAAGCAAAATAACAGCTTCCTCACTTCAAAATAGACGACATGCTACTGAAGCATTTTTAAAGGAAAAGCAAAATAAGAGCTTTCTTACTTCAAAATAGACGACATGCTGCAGCAGCATTTTTAATGGAAAAGCAAAATAACAGCTTTCTTACTTCAAAACAGACGACATGCTGCTGAAGAATTTTTAATGGAAAAGCAAAATAACAGCTTTCTTACTTCAAAATAGAGGACATGCTCCGGCAGCATTTTTAACAGAAAAGCAAAATAACAGCTTCCTTACTTCAAAACAGACAACATGCTGCTGAAGAATTTTTAATGGAAAAGCAAAATAACAGCTTTCTTACTTCAAAATAGACGACATGCTGCAGCAGAATTTTTAATGGAAAAGCAAAATAACAGCTTTTTACTTAAAAAAGATGACATGCTGCTGAAGCATTTTTAATGGAAAAGCAAAATAACAGCTTTCTTACTTCAAAATAGACGACATGCTGCAGCAGAATTTTTAATGGAAAAGCAAAATAACAGCTTTTTTACTTAAAAAAGATGACATGCTGCTGAAGCATTTTTAACGGAAAAGCATAATAACAGCTTCCTTACTTCAAAAAAGACGACATGCTGCTGAAGAATTTTTAATGGAAAAGCAAAATAACAGCTTCCTCACTTCAAAATACACGACATGTTTCGGCAGCATTTTTAATGGAAAAGCAAAATAACAGCTTCCCCACTTCAAAATAGACGACATGCTGCGGCAGCATTTTTAAAGGAAAAGCAAAATAACAGCTTCCTCACTTCAAAATAGACGACATGCCTCGGCAGCATTTTTGAAGAAAAAGCAAAATAACAGCTTCCTCACTTCAAAATAGACGACATGCTGCAGCAGCATTTTTAATGGAAAAGCAAAATTACAGCTTCCTTACTTCAAAATAGACGACATGCTGCTGAAGCATTTTTAATGGCAACGCAAAATAACAGCTTCCTCACTTCAAAAAAGACGACACGCTGCGGCAGCATTTTTAATGGAAAAGTAAAATAACAGCTTCCTCACTTCAAAAAAGACGACTTGCTGCTGAAGAATTTTTAATGGAAAAGCAAAATAACAGCTTCCTCACTTCAAAAGAGACGACATGCTGCTGAAGCATTTTTAAAGGAAAAGCAAAATAAGAGCATTCTTACTTCAAAATAGACGACATGCTGCAGCAGCATTTTTAATGGAAAAGCAAAATAACAGCTTTCTTACTTCAAAACAGACGACATGCTGCTGAAGAATTTTTAATGGAAAAGCAAAATAACAGCTTTCTTACTTCAAAATAGAGGACATGCTCCGGCAGCATTTTTAACAGAAAAGCAAAATAACAGCTTTCTTACTCCAAAATACACGACATGCTGCTGATGGATTTTTAAAGGAAAAGGAAAATAACAGCTTCCTTACTTCAAAATAGACGACATGCTGCAGCAGAATTTTTAATGGAAAAGCAAAATAACAACTTTTTTACTTAAAAAAAATTGACAAGCTGCTGAATCATTTTTAATGGAAAAGCAAAATAACAGCTTTCTTACTTCAAAATAGACGACATGCTGCAGCAGAATTTTTAATGGAAAAGCAAAATAACAGCTTTTTTACTTAAAAAAGATGACATGCTGCTGAAGCATTTTTAATGGAAAAGCAAAATAACAGCTTTCTTACTCCAAAATACACGACATGCTGCTGATAGATTTTTAAAGGAAAAGCAAAATAACAGCTTCCTTACTTCAAAACAGACAACATGCAGCTGAAGAATTTTTAATGGAAAAGCGAAATAAAAGCTTTCTTACTTCAAAATAGACGACATGCTGCAGCAGCATTTTTAATGGAAAAGCAAAATAACAGCTTTTTTATTTAAAAAAAGATGACATGCTGCTGAAGCATTTTTAATGGAAGAGCAAAATAAGAGCTTTCTTACTTCAAAATAGACGACATGCTGCTGAAGCATTTTTAATGGAAAAGCAAAATAACAGATTCGTTACTTATAAATAGACGACATGCTGCTGAAGCATTTTTAACGGAAAAGCAAAATAACAGCTTTCTTACTTCAAAATAGACAACATGCTGCTGAAGCATTTTTAACGGAAAAGGAAAATAACAGCTTCCTCACTTCAAAATACACGACATGCTGCGGCAGCATTTTTAAAGGAAAAGCAAAATAACAGCTTCCTCACTTCAAAATAGACATGCCGCGGCAGCATTTTTGAAGGAAAAGCAAAATAACAGCTTCCACACCTAAAATAGACGACATGCTACGGCAGCATTTTTACAGTAAAAGAAAAATAACAGCTTTCTTACTTCAAAATAGACGACATGCCGCGGCAGCATTTTTGAAGGAAAAGCAAAATAACAGCTTCCTTACTTCAAAATAGACGACATGCTCCGGCAGCATTTTTAATGGAAAAGCAAAATAACAGCTTCCTCACTTTAAAATAGACAACATGTTGATGCAGCATTTTTAATCCAAAAGCAAAAAAACAGCTTTCTTACTTCAAAATAGACGACATGCTGCTGAAACATTTTTAATGGAAAAGCAAAATTACTGCTTCCTTACTTCCAAATAGAAGACATGCTGCGGCAGCATTTTTAATGGAAAAGCACAATAACAGCTTCCTCATTTCAAATTAGACGACATGCTGCTGAAGCATTTTTAATGGAAATGCAATATAACAGCTTTCTTACTTCTAAATAGACGACATGCTGCTGAAGCATTTTTAATGGAAAAGCAAAATAACAGCTTTCGTACTTGAAAACAGACTACATGCTGCTGAAGAATTTTTAATGGAAAAGCAAAATAACAGCTTTCTTACTCCAAAATACACGACATGCTGCTGATGGATTTTTAAAGGAAAAGGAAAATAACAGCTTCCTTACTTCAAAAGAGACGACATGCTGCAGCAGAATTTTTAATGGAAAAGCAAAATAACAGCTTTTTTACTTAAAAAAAATTGACAAGCTGCTGAATCATTTTTAATGGAAAAGCAAAATAACAGATTTCTTACTTCAAAATATACGACATGCTGCTGAAGAATTTTTAATGGAAAAGCGAAATAACAGCTTTCTTACTTCAAAACAGACAACATGCTGCTGAAGAATTTTTAATGGAAAAGCGAAATAACAGCTTTCTTACTTCAAAATAGACGACATGCTGCAGCAGAATTTTCGATGGAAAAGCAAAATAACAGCTTTTTTACTTAAAAAAAATGACATGCTGCTGAAGCATTTTTAATGGAAAAGCAAAATAGCAGCTTTCTTACTTCAAAATAGACGACATGCTGCAGCAGAATTTTTAATGGAAAAGCAAAATAACAGCTTTTTTACTTAAAAAAGATGACATGCTGCTGAAGCATTTTTAATGGAAAAGCAAAATAACAGCTTTCTTACTTCAAAATAGACGACATGCTGCAGCAGAATTTTTAATGGAAAAGCAAAATAACAGCTTTTTTACTTAAAAAAGATGACATGCTGCTGAAGCATTTTTAATGGAAAAGCAAAATAACAGCTTTCTTACTTCAAAATAGACGACATGCTGCAGCAGTATTTTTAATGGAAAAGCAAAATAACAGCTTTTTTACTTAAAAAAGATGACATGCTGCTGAAGCTTTTTTAACGGAAAAGCATAATAACAGCTTCCTTACTTCAAAAAAGACGACATGCTGCTGAAGAATTTTTAATGGAAAAGCAAAATAACAGCTTCCTCACTTCAAAATACACGACATGTTTCGGCAGCATTTTTAATGGAAAAGCAAAATAACAGCTTCCTCACTTCAAAATAGACGACATGCTGCGGCAGCATTTTTAAAGGAAAAGCAAAATAACAGCTTCCTCACTTCAAAATAGACGACATGCCTCGGCAGCATTTTTGAAGAAAAAGCAAAATAACAGCTTCCTTACTTCAAAATAGACGACATGCTGCTGAACATTTTTAATGGCAACGCAAAATAACAGCTTCCTCACTTCAAAAAAGACGACACGCTGCGGCAGCATTTTTAATGGAAAAGCAAAATAACAGCTTCCTCACTTCAAAAAAGACGACTTGCTGCTGAAGAATTTTTAATGGAAAAGCAAAATAACAGCTTCCTCACTTCAAAATAGACGACATGCTGCTGAAGCATTTTTAAAGGAAAAGCAAAATAAGAGCTTTCTTACTTCAAAATAGACGACATGCTGCAGCAGCATTTTTAATGGAAAAGCAAAATAACAGCTTTCTTACTTCAAAACAGACGACATGCTGCTGAAGAATTTTTAATGGAAAAGCAAAATAACAGCTTTCTTACTTCAAAATAGAGGACATGCTCCGGCAGCATTTTTAACAGAAAAGCAAAATAACAGCTTTCTTACTCCAAAATACACGACATGCTGCTGATGGATTTTTAAAGGAAAAGGAAAATAACAGCTTCCTTACTTCAAAATAGACGACATGCTGCAGCAGAATTTTTAATGGAAAAGCAAAATAACAGCTTTTTTACGTAAAAAAAATTGACAAGCTGCTGAATCATTTTTAATGGAAAAGCAAAATAACAGCTTTCTTACTTCAAAATAGACGACATGCTGCTGCAGAATTTTTAATGGAAAAGCAAAATAACAGCTTTCTTACTTCAAAATAGACGACATGCTGCAGCAGAATTTTCGATGGAAAAGCAAAATAACAGCTTTTTTACTTAAAAAAAAAATGACATGCTGCTGAAGCATTTTTAATGGAAAAGCAAAATAACAGCTTTCTTACTTCAAAATAGACGACATGCTGCAGCAGAATTTTTAATGGAAAAGCAAAATAACAGCTTTTTTACTTAAAAAAGATGACATGTTGCTGAAGCATTTTTAATGGAAAAGCAAAATAACAGCTTTCTTACTTCAAAATAGACGACATGCTGCAGCAGTATTTTTAATGGAAAAGCAAAATAACAGCTTTTTTACTTAAAAAAGATGACATGCTGCTGAAGCATTTTTAATGGAAAAGCAAAATAACAGCTTTCTTACTTCAAAATAGACGACATGCTGCAGCAGAATTTTTAATGGGAAAGCAAAATAACAGCTTTTTTACTTAAAAAAGATGACATGCTGCTGAAGCATTTTTAACGGAAAAGCAAAATAACAGCTTCCTCACTTCAAAATACACGACATGTTTCGGCAGCATTTTTAATGGAAAAGCAAAATAACAGCTTCCTCACTTCAATATAGACGACATGCTGCGGCAGCATTTTTAAAGGAAAAGCAAAATAACAGCTTCCTCATTTCAAAATAGACGATATGCTGCTGAAGCATTTTTAACGGAAAAGCAAAATAACAGCTTCCTCACTTCAAAATACACGACATGTTTCGGCAGCATTTTTAATGGAAAAGCAAAATAACAGCTTCCTCACTTCAATATAGACGACATGCTGCGGCAGCATTTTTAAAGGAAAAGCAAAATAACAGCTTCCTCATTTCAAAATAGACGATATGCTGCTGAAGCATTTTTAACGGAAAAGCTAAATAAAAGCTTCCTGACTTCAAAATAGACGACATGCTGCTGAAACATTTTTAATGGAAAAGCAAAATTACTGCTTCCTTACTTCCAAATAGAAGACATGCTGCGGCAGCATTTTTAATGGAAAAGCACAATAACAGCTTCCTCATTTCAAATTAGACGACATGCTGCTGAAGCATTTTTAATGGAAATGCAATATAACAGCTTTCTTACTTCTAAATAGACGACATGCTGCTGAAGCATTTTTAATGGAAAAGCAAAATAACAGCTTTCGTACTTGAAAACAGACTACATGCTGCTGAAGAATTTTTAATGGAAAAGCAAAATAACAGCTTTCTTACTCCAAAATACACGACATGCTGCTGATGGATTTTTAAAGGAAAAGGAAAATAACAGCTTCCTTACTTCAAAAGAGACGACATGCTGCAGCAGAATTTTTAATGGAAAAGCAAAATAACAGCTTTTTTACTTAAAAAAAATTGACAAGCTGCTGAATCATTTTTAATGGAAAAGCAAAATAACAGATTTCTTACTTCAAAATATACGACATGCTGCTGAAGAATTTTTAATGGAAAAGCGAAATAACAGCTTTCTTACTTCAAAACAGACAACATGCTGCTGAAGAATTTTTAATGGAAAAGCGAAATAACAGCTTTCTTACTTCAAAATAGACGACATGCTGCAGCAGAATTTTCGATGGAAAAGCAAAATAACAGCTTTTTTACTTAAAAAAAAATGACATGCTGCTGAAGCATTTTTAATGGAAAAGCAAAATAGCAGCTTTCTTACTTCAAAATAGACGACATGCTGCAGCAGAATTTTTAATGGAAAAGCAAAATAACAGCTTTTTTACTTAAAAAAGATGACATGCTGCTGAAGCATTTTTAATGGAAAAGCAAAATAACAGCTTTCTTACTTCAAAATAGACGACATGCTGCAGCAGAATTTTTAATGGAAAAGCAAAATAACAGCTTTTTTACTTAAAAAAGATGACATGCTGCTGAAGCATTTTTAATGGAAAAGCAAAATAACAGCTTTCTTACTTCAAAATAGACGACATGCTGCAGCAGTATTTTTAATGGAAAAGCAAAATAACAGCTTTTTTACTTAAAAAAGATGACATGCTGCTGAAGCATTTTTAACGGAAAAGCATAATAACAGCTTCCTTACTTCAAAAAAGACGACATGCTGCTGAAGAATTTTTAATGGAAAAGCAAAATAACAGCTTCCTCACTTCAAAATACACGACATGTTTCGGCAGCATTTTTAATGGAAAAGCAAAATAACAGCTTCCTCACTTCAAAATAGACGACATGCTGCGGCAGCATTTTTAAAGGAAAAGCAAAATAACAGCTTCCTCACTTCAAAATAGACGACATGCCTCGGCAGCATTTTTGAAGAAAAAGCAAAATAACAGCTTCCTTACTTCAAAATAGACGACATGCTGCTGAACATTTTTAATGGCAACGCAAAATAACAGCTTCCTCACTTCAAAAAAGACGACACGCTGCGGCAGCATTTTTAATGGAAAAGCAAAATAACAGCTTCCTCACTTCAAAAAAGACGACTTGCTGCTGAAGAATTTTTAATGGAAAAGCAAAATAACAGCTTCCTCACTTCAAAATAGACGACATGCTGCTGAAGCATTTTTAAAGGAAAAGCAAAATAAGAGCTTTCTTACTTCAAAATAGACGACATGCTGCAGCAGCATTTTTAATGGAAAAGCAAAATAACAGCTTTCTTACTTCAAAACAGACGACATGCTGCTGAAGAATTTTTAATGGAAAAGCAAAATAACAGCTTTCTTACTTCAAAATAGAGGACATGCTCCGGCAGCATTTTTAACAGAAAAGCAAAATAACAGCTTTCTTACTCCAAAATACACGACATGCTGCTGATGGATTTTTAAAGGAAAAGGAAAATAACAGCTTCCTTACTTCAAAATAGACGACATGCTGCAGCAGAATTTTTAATGGAAAAGCAAAATAACAGCTTTTTTACGTAAAAAAAATTGACAAGCTGCTGAAGCATTTTTAATGGAAAAGCAAAATAACAGCTTTCTTACTTCAAAATAGACGACATGCTGCAGCAGAATTTTTAATGGAAAAGCAAAATAACAGCTTTTTTACTTAAAAAAGATGACATGCTGCTGAAGCATTTTTAATGGAAAAGCAAAATAACAGCTTTCTTACTCCAAAATACACGACATGCTGCTGATAGATTTTTAAAGGAAAAGCAAAATAACAGCTTCCTTACTTCAAAACAGACAACATGCTGCTGAAGAATTTTTAATGGAAAAGCAAAATAACAGCTTTCTTACTTCAAAATAGACGACATGCTGCAGCAGAATTTTCGATGGAAAAGCAAAATAACAGCTTTTTTACTTAAAAAAAAAATGACATGCTGCTGAAGCATTTTTAATGGAAAAGCAAAATAACAGCTTTCTTACTTCAAAATAGACGACATGCTGCAGCAGAATTTTTAATGGAAAAGCAAAATAACAGCTTTTTTACTTAAAAAAGATGACATGCTGCTGAAGCATTTTTAATGGAAAAGCAAAATAACAGCTTTCTTACTTCAAAATAGACGACATGCTGCAGCAGTATTTTTAATGGAAAAGCAAAATAACAGCTTTTTTACTTAAAAAAGATGACATGCTGCTGAAGCATTTTTAATGGAAAAGCAAAATAACAGCTTTCTTACTTCAAAATAGACGACATGCTGCAGCAGAATTTTTAATGGGAAAGCAAAATAACAGCTTTTTTACTTAAAAAAGATGACATGCTGCTGAAGCATTTTTAACGGAAAAGCAAAATAACAGCTTCCTCACTTCAAAATACACGACATGTTTCGGCAGCATTTTTAATGGAAAAGCAAAATAACAGCTTCCTCACTTCAATATAGACGACATGCTGCGGCAGCATTTTTAAAGGAAAAGCAAAATAACAGCTTCCTCATTTCAAAATAGACGATATGCTGCTGAAGCATTTTTAACGGAAAAGCTAAATAAAAGCTTCCTGACTTCAAAATAGACGACATGCTGCGGCAGAATTTTTAATGGAAAAGCAAAATAACAGCTTCCTCACTTCAAAAAAGACGACATGCTGCGGCAGAAATTTTAATGGAAAAGCAAAATAACAGCTATCTTACTTCAAAATATACGACATGCTACTGAAGCATTTTTAATGGAAAAGCAAAATAAGAGCTTCCTAACTTCAAAATAGACGAACTGCTGCGGCAGCATTTTTAATGGAAAAGCAAAATAACAGCTTCTTTACTTTAAAATAGATGACATGCTGCGGCAGCAATTTTAATGGAAAACCACAATAACAGCTTTCTTACTTCAAAATAGACGACATGCTGCGGCAGCAATTTTAATGGAAAAGCAAAATAACAGCTTTCTTACTTCAAAATAGACGACATGTTGCGGCAGAATTTTTTATGGAAAAGCAAAATAACAACTTTCTTACTTCAAAATAGACGACATGCTCCGGCAGCATTTTTAACAGAAAAGCAAAATAACAGCTTTCTTACTCCAAAATACACGACATGCTGCTGATGGATTTTTAAAGGAAAAGGAAAATAACAGCTTCCTTACTTCAAAATAGACGACATGCTGCAGCAGAATTTTTAATGGAAAAGCAAAATAACAGCTTTTTTACGTAAAAAAAATTGACAAGCTGCTGAATCATTTTTAATGGAAAAGCAAAATAACAGCTTTCTTACTTCAAAATAGACGACATGCTGCAGCAGAATTTTTAATGGAAAAGCAAAATAACAGCTTTTTTACTTAAAAAAGATGACATGCTGCTGAAGCATTTTTAATGGAAAAGCAAAATAACAGCTTTCTTACTCCAAAATACACGACATGCTGCTGATAGATTTTTAAAGGAAAAGCAAAATAACAGCTTCCTTACTTCAAAACAGACAACATGCTGCTGAAGAATTTTTAATGGAAAAGCAAAATAACAGCTTTCTTACTTCAAAATAGACGACATGCTGCAGCAGAATTTTCGATGGAAAAGCAAAATAACAGCTTTTTTACTTAAAAAAAAAAATGACATGCTGCTGAAGCATTTTTAATGGAAAAGCAAAATAACAGCTTTCTTACTTCAAAATAGACGACATGCTGCAGCAGAATTTTTAATGGAAAAGCAAAATAACAGCTTTTTTACTTAAAAAAGATGACATGCTGCTGAAGCATTTTTAATGGAAAAGCAAAATAACAGCTTTCTTACTTCAAAATAGACGACATGCTGCAGCAGTATTTTTAATGGAAAAGCAAAATAACAGCTTTTTTACTTAAAAAAGATGACATGCTGCTGAAGCATTTTTAATGGAAAAGCAAAATAACAGCTTTCTTACTTCAAAATAGACGACATGCTGCAGCAGAATTTTTAATGGGAAAGCAAAATAACAGCTTTTTTACTTAAAAAAGATGACATGCTGCTGAAGCATTTTTAACGGAAAAGCAAAATAACAGCTTCCTCACTTCAAAATACACGACATGTTTCGGCAGCATTTTTAATGGAAAAGCAAAATAACAGCTTCCTCACTTCAATATAGACGACATGCTGCGGCAGCATTTTTAAAGGAAAAGCAAAATAACAGCTTCCTCATTTCAAAATAGACGATATGCTGCTGAAGCATTTTTAACGGAAAAGCTAAATAAAAGCTTCCTGACTTCAAAATAGACGACATGCTGCGGCAGAATTTTTAATGGAAAAGCAAAATAACAGCTTCCTCACTTCAAAAAAGACGACATGCTGCGGCAGAAATTTTAATGGAAAAGCAAAATAACAGCTATCTTACTTCAAAATATACGACATGCTACTGAAGCATTTTTAATGGAAAAGCAAAATAAGAGCTTCCTAACTTCAAAATAGACGAACTGCTGCGGCAGCATTTTTAATGGAAAAGCAAAATAACAGCTTCTTTACTTTAAAATAGATGACATGCTGCGGCAGCAATTTTAATGGAAAACCACAATAACAGCTTTCTTACTTCAAAATAGACGACATGCTGCGGCAGCAATTTTAATGGAAAAGCAAAATAACAGCTTTCTTACTTCAAAATAGACGACATGTTGCGGCAGAATTTTTTATGGAAAAGCAAAATAACAACTTTCTTACTTCAAAATAGACGACATGCTACTGAAGCATTTTTAAAGGAAAAGCAAAATAACAGCTTCCTTACTTCAAAATAGACGACATGCTGCGGCAGCATTTTTAATGGAAAAGCAAAATAACAGCTTTCTTACTTCAAAATATACGATATGTTGCTGAAGCATTTTCAATGGAAATCAAAATAACAGAAAGGTAAAATGATCTAGCATTTATTTTTGTAGGAAACTACATTCATTGATTGGCAAGTCGGTTGTGACTTGGCATATTAAAAACAGGGTTACATTTTTATTGGGGTCTTAAAAAGACCCCAATTCACATATCGAGATGATCAAACGTACATACCAACGGCAAATGGTATTTTTTCCAAGGAAAATGTTAGACAGATGATTTGCTATTCGGCTAATCCCCGAATTTTGTGGTGCTGCCACTGATCTACCAATCGTAGAATGGATCGAGAATGTAGAGTTGGTCTGCGAACTCGATCAAATGAAAAGAGTCGAACCAATACTGATTCCTAGCCGGAAATCAGCTTCAGCCGATAGCCATCACACACTGATCTCCTTTACAGAGGTGCCATTAGAAATAAATTTATAATAGCCGAATGACGGTTGTAAATTTTTTCAATAATATATATATATATATATATATATATATATATATATATATATATATATATATATGTTCCCATTCGGAGAAAAGAAAATTATAAACAAATACACTTTCCAGCGGATATTTCTCTATAATGACGAAAATCACATTAGTTTCGACGATAGATATTGTTATGTCAAACATATGGAAGCTTTCATATGCTAGAATTTTTATCATATATAATTTTTACCGAATTAACACGTGTGTTCTTAAAGTAATTTGTAAAACTTAATTAAGGCTCAGTGAACAGGGATAGCAGTCAACTGCAGTTTAGTAGTGCAGTGGAGAGAAAATAAAAAATGTTTATAGAAAAAAAGGAAAGGAAACTATTTACTCTACAACTAACCAGCAAAGAAAGTGACGACTATATTTCTAAAAATAAAACAACATCTTTACCACAAAAATGAATTTGTTCCCGAAGAAATAAAGTTTACAAAATAGTTCTACGCTCGCATTGCATATGTAGGTTGAGTTACACATTCAACTCTCATGGAACACAAAAATAAAAGATAAACGAGGCTTAAAACAATGCAAATAAGTGTAACAAAATTCAATAAAAAGAAGTATTGAAACAGGCAAAGACTTTCTCGACGTTGGACTGCAATTTAAAAAAAGTTATTAGTAACGATATATAAGTGAAATACCCTCAGTTTGTAATTGAATTCAAAGTTCTTTTTAATTTTCCTTTCTGTGCCGTTTCTGTTCACGGAAAGTCCGCTAATCCGCCGGGAAAAGACCCTGTATCTAGAGTAGAATATTTTCTTTTTTCTGTATCTTGTCTCCACGACTCCGTTGGCTGGTCCGCGCTACGGTTCAAATTTCACGTTAGATTTCTCA